>JAQQSZ010016699.1:0-10964 GCA_028646595.1 Phalanger gymnotis
AAAAAAAAGGCAGGATAAGATGCAGGGAAATATAGCTAGTCTTTCACAACATGACTATTATGGAAATGTTTTGCATGATGATACATGTGCGGCCTATGTTGAATTGCTTGCCTTCTCAAGGAGAGTGAGTGGGGAGGGAAGAAGGGAAAGAATTTGGAACTCAAAGTTCTAAAAACAAATGTTTAAATATGCTTATATCAATAAAATAGAGAAAAGCAGATCAATTAATTGAATGCGCAGTTAAAAAAGAACTAGAAAAACAACAAATTCAAAATCCCCAATGAAACACCAAGTTATAAATCCTGAAAATCAAGGGAGATATTAATAAAATTGACAGTAAAAAAATTATTGAAATAATAAATAAAGCTAGGAGCTAGTTTTATGAAAAAATAGATAAACTATTGGTCAATATGATTTTTAAAAAGAAAGAGGAAACTAAATTATTAGTATAAAAATGAAAAAGGGTCAATTCATCAGCAATAAGGAAGAAATTAAAGCAATATTGAGGAGCTATTTTGTCCAATTATGTGCCAATAAAGCTAACGATCTGAGTTAAATGGATGGATATTTACAAAAGAAGTTGGTTAGAGTAACAGAAGAGGAAACAGAATACTTAAATAGCTCTGTTTTAGAAAAAGAAATTGACCAAGACATCAATGAGCTCCCTAAGAAAAAATCTCCAGGACCAGATGGATCCACAAGTGAATTCTACCAAACATTTAAAGAACAATTAATGTCAATACTATATGAACTATTTGGTGAAATAAGCAAAGAAGGAGTCCTACCAAATTTCTCTTATGACACAAATACGAGGGTGATACCTAAATCAGAAAGAATGAAGAGAAAGGAAACTATAGATCAATTTCCCTAATGAATATCGATGACGAAATTTTTAAATAAAATACCAGCAAGAAGATTATAGCAATAGAGGTAAGGTAATAGACTATGCAGAGGTAATAGACTATGAGTGAGTGAGATTTAGGTAATAGACTATGCAGAGGTAATAGACTATGAGTGAGTGAGATTTTATACCAGTAATGCTGGACCGACTTAGTATTAGAAAAATTACCAGCATAATTAACTATATCAATAACAAAACAACAAAAATCATATTATATCAAGAGATGAAGAAAAAATTTTTGAGAAAATACAACACTCATTCCTATTTTAAAAAAAAAAGACTAAAAAGCATAGGAATAAATAGAGCTATCTCTAAAATGATAAGTAGTATTTATCTTAAATGAATAGCAAGTATTATCCATAACAAAGAAAAGCTAAAAGTCTTCCCAGTAAGATCAGAGGTGAAGCAAGGATGTCTATTATCACCAATATTATTCAATATAGTACTATAAATGCTAGACACAGTAATAAGAAAAGAAAATGAAATTAAAACAATTAGAATTAGCAATGGCGAAATAAAACTGTAATTATTTGAGGATGATGCCATGGTCTACTTGGAAAATCACAGAGAATCAACTTAAAAAAACTAGTTGAAATAATTAACAACTTCAGCAAAGTTTCAGGATATAAAATAAACCCATGTAAATTATCAGTATTTCTATATATGACCAAGAAAATCTAGCAACAAGAGAAAGAAAAATTCCTTTTAAAATAATTGTAGACTATATAAAATATGTGAGAGTCTGCCTGCCAAGACAAACCCAGAAATTATATGAGTAAAATTGCAAAAGACTTTTCACACAGATAGAGTCAGATCTAAACAAATGGTAAAATATTCATTGCTAATGGGTAGTTTGAGCTAACATAATAAAAATGACAGTTCTATCTAAATTAATATTATTCAGTATTATACCAATGAAACTACCCAAAAAAATTTATAGAGCTAGAAAGAAAGAATAACAGAATTCATTCGGAAGAACAAGAGGTCAAGAATATCAAGAGAATTAATGGGAAAAAATGTAAAGGAAGGCAGACTGGCTGTATCAGATCTCAAACTATATTGCAAAGGAGTAATTATCAAGAAAATCTGGTACTGGCTAAGACATAAAGTGGTAGATCAGTGGAACAGACTAGATATTCAATACTCAGTAAGAAATGATCATATTAATCTTGTATTTGATAAATACCAATACAAACTTTTGGGACAACAACTTATTATTTGTCTAATATTACTGCAAAAACTGTAAAGCAATTTGGCAGAAACTATGTATAGACCAATACCTTATACCATATAACAAGATAAGGTCCAAATGGGTACATTATTTAGACATAAAAATGATATCATAAGCAAATTAGGGGGGCATGGAATATTTTACTTGTTAGGTCTATTGTGCTAGAAGAAATGATGATCAGGATGCTTTCAGGAAAACCTAGAAAGACTTCTGCAAACAGAGCAAAGTGAAGTAAGCAGCAGTAAGTAAGCAGTAACAGCAACATTGTGTGATGATTAATTGTGAATGACTCAGCTATTCTCAGCCATGCAAAGATCCAAGACAATTCCAAATCACCTTTGATGAAAAATGCTATCTACCTCCAGTGAAAGAACAGATGGAATCTGAAGATAGATCAAAGCATATTGTTGCTTTTTTTCAAATTTCTGTATTTTTCTTGGTTTTTCTTTTGATTTCTATTTTCTTTCAAAGCAAGACTAATATGGAAATATGTTTTGCATGACTGCACATGTATAACTGTTTAAACAATTCAGCTAGCAACTACTGTGGGGTGAAAAACCAACACAAGCCCAACAACAAGAACGCTGCAAGCCCAGGCTCTTTTGATCTTCTTTACTAAGGAAAGCAACGTTAAGGGGTTAACAATCTTACTTTAATCCAACATACAAATATCATTCACTTAGTTCATGGGAAAAAGCCAGCACCCTGAACTTCAGAGCAAATACAAACAAATTACAAACATCAACAGACAGATCTTGTCTGATTCAAATCTCAATGCATTTGCATCTCAATGCAAACCAGAGTTGAACAAAGTCTGAACATCTGGGTTTACAAGTTGGGGGGGCTCTTAACTACAGCTGCCCAGAGTCTCCACATAGGCACACCTTCAAGAGTGAGAGACCTAAGCAAATAACTCTGTTCTCTCTTTTTATAAAGTTTCAGACATCATCAAACATCATCTGAGCCACCAGAACTTAGGCTCCTACTATTGGCTCTGGTCTTAGCAACTCCCTTTAAGACCCTGAGGGCTTCATGCCCACCCAGGCTTAGCACCTAGTAGATAGGGTTTAGCCTGGGGTTTAGCACCTAGTAAGAGTCAATCAAAGACACCCAACCAAGATTTTGCAGGAGAAGAAGAAGAAAGAAGAAGCGGCAGCAGCAGCAGCAGCAGCTGTAGTGGATGGTGGCTGCCAACATATTGACCTAGACAGAGAGGAAGACTGCCCGCATGAGAACTTTGGAAAGGTGAGAGCAGTGAGCTGCCTTCCAGCTGTCTTTAGTGAAGTGAGCGCAAAGATGGAGAACTGCCTGCATCGAGATCTGGATTCAGGCAGAAGCCAGGAGAGACAATCCAGAGCTAGATGACCAGGAATGCAGGGGCTTGGAATTCAGCTCTGTGGCAAGATGGAAACTGTGCAGCATGAAGATAAGTGTGTCTTTTTGTGGCCTCCCCCAGGTCTGTTTGGGACCCCGGAGGGAGGGGTGGATTTGTTTATGGTGGGGTGGGGGAAGTGCCTTGGACCCCCAAGGACCCCACTCTGTTGGCTTTATTGCCCAGCTGCCTCTCAGGCCTTGGAAGCAGGGCTGGAAGAGCATGGGGAGAACAGACCCCTGCCAGAACTTTGGACTTTTTCTTTGAGTTGGGACTTTGGGTGCCCGGAGAAAGACTGCAGCAACAGTGTGGAGAGAAGGGCATATCCCCAAGAGAACTTTATTTTGACTTTTTTGTTTGTTTGTTTGCTTTGGGACTTTACTAACTAAAGCATACCCTTGCCTGAGGGTACTGGGAAGAAGCCTGCAAGGGCAGTGTGTGAAAAAGGACACATGCTCAATAAGTACTTGACTTGAACACTCTGATTGATTGAAGAGATTAACTTGCTGGGACCTAGGGGTGGATCATGTTTGTATTGTAAACAAGCATTTGGGAATGACACTGAATGATATGTTTTGTTTTGTTGTGAATGATATGTCTTAGTTTCTTGCTTGATTGGATCACAATGTATTGTGCTTCTATTTGTTCCAGGATCCATGGCCATTTAATTTAGATTTTTGTTAGGCCATGGAACCTGGAAAGGGTGGAGTGTATTGGGAATCAAGATGGGCTCTTAGCACTTATTCAATTAAGTGCCCTTGAAGAGTTTGGCCTTTGTTTACTTGATTAAATTAGGAGTCCTTGATGACCTCCTTGTCTCAAGGGAAAGCCTAGTTTACATGGGTTTAAGTGGCATATTTGTGACATCAGAGGCTTTTGGACCACATGGGTTTAAGTTGCATTTTTGTGATGATTTTATATCATGTGGGTGAGTAGTATGTGTGACTCACCTTTGGCCCTGAACAGGATATATAAGCACAGAGGTTGACTTTCTATTTCAGAGCTCTGAGCTGCAGCAGGAGTGGTGTGTGACTAGGTCAGCTGTTGTTAGGAGCTCCCCAGCTTGGACATTGTTGCTTCTCTAGTAACTGTCTATTGTGATTTTGTCAGACAGAAATCTGTTGATTAGTGTTTATTTGCTCTGTTTGTATTTGCTCTGAAGCTCAGGGTGCTGGTTTTCCCCCCTGAGCTGAGTGAATGATATTTGTATGTTGGATTAAAGTAAGATTGTTAACCCCTTAACATTGCTTTTCTTAGTAAAGAAGATCAAAAGAGCTTGGGCTTCTTGTTGTTGGGCTTGTGTTGGTTTTTCACCCCCACAGCAGCTTCTAGCCAAGTTGTTGCAACAATAACCTTAATCAAATAGTTTACCTTCTCAAAGGAGGTGAGGGGAAAGAGTGTGGGAGATAAGTTGGAACTCAAAATTGTAGAAAAAAAATGAAGATTAAAATTGTTTTTACCTATTATTGGAAAAAATTTTAAATCTTTAATAAAAAGTAAAATAAAATTGTTACCTCTTAACCCTGATATTTTTCTCTATGTGTTATTATATGTCACTCTTTCTAACCTCATTTTGTCAAGTGTTGTCAGTGATTTGTCCAAATATGGTGGTCCCACCATTGCTACTTGAGAATAGATCACTGGAGAAACACTGACAGATCTATTCCCTTCTTCTTCTGGTTTCATCTACAAATCTGTTTTCCATGATTTTATTTCGTTGTGCCTCACAATATATTTTCTTTTTTCTTAACTTCTTTTTGCTTTTTTGTGAGGCTAGTCTGCTCAGTTTTTCGTACTTCTCCATAAAGTTTAGCAAATTCAAACTTATTTTCTAAATTAATATTATTCTTGGCTCTCATGTCTAACCAATTTGTAAAGCAAATAACTATTTTTGAGGGAATAAAAGGGAAGGGAACAAGCATTTATTAAATACCTACTATGTTCCAGGCACTGTGGTAAGTGCTTTACAAATGGTCTTTCATTTGAAACATAGAATCTTCTTCCCATCATCTTCCCTCATCTAACTTCTGTATTTACTTTGACCTTTTCTCCAAATAGTTGCTAGTCTGGCTAACCTCAGAGAATTGATTCTGAAATGAAATGAGTCTTTAGCCAGTGATTAACGGACTCTTAAAATACAATTAATTTCATTTTGGCATTATCATTTATTACTTGCCATAGCCAACAGCTACCAAATCTTTTCTTGAATAAAATGTTTAAGAAGTTCAGGGGTCAGGCTTCTGTATACTTTATCAACTTTTGGCCCTCATACTTCTCAATACTGAAACTGTCTATCATAAGTCTCACCTGCGTTCTCTGTTCCCACGCTTGCATACAAATAGAGTGACTTAATTTGGAGCATTTTATGAAGTTATTTATAAAATTTCCCCATTTCTTCATCATCAGCAATGGACATAAGTAAATTGCAAATTTCTGTTTACTTCTGTACATTGTGAACATTATCAGAACAGATTACCTATGGACAGGTGACTCCCTCTATGGAGACTTATGGAAATGTGTAGACAAGGACTCCTTTGGATAAGAAGACATGGACAGATGGAAGAAGCGCTCTGAATCTCTGATCCATTTTAGTATCCTACTAAATGAATATTTACCACTAACAAATAAAAATTATTTGTTATTTTGCCTCAGTTTAACTTTATTTCTCATGGAACATGACCAAGATGAGAGGTTTAAGTTTTCCCAAACAAATTAGCTTTTACAAAGACTAAGCTTAAAGAAACTGAAATGTTATGAAATACTGTGGACCATGCTGCAAGTATGTTGTCTTAATGTTGGAGGGAATGTGGGAAAATGAGATACTAATGCACTGTTGGTGGAGTTCTGAACTGATCCAACCATTATGTAGAGCAATTTGGAACTGTGCCCGAAGGTCTCTAAAACCATGCATACCCTTTGACCTAGCAATACCACTGCTTCGGTCTGTATACCAAAAGTGATAAAAACCAAAAAGGAAAAAGACATGTACGTACAAAAAATTTATGGCAGCTCTTTTCTGGTGGTAAAGAATTGGAAATTGAGGAGATGCCCATCAATTGGGGAATGGCTGAACAAGTTGTGGTATATGATTGTGATAGAATATTATTGTGCTCTAAGAAATGAATCAGATGCTCAGAAAAAACTGAAAAGGCTTACATTAAGTGACACAAAGAGAAATGAGTAGAACCAGGAGAACACTGTAACCATAAACAGCAATAATGTAAGATGATGAATTGTGAAGGATTTAGCTATTCTCAGCAATACAATGATCCAAGACAACTCTGGAGCACTTAAGATGAAAAATTCTATCCATTCCTAGAGAAAGAACTGATGGAGTGTGAATAAAAATTGAAGCATACTTTTTTTTTACTTTATTTTTCTTAGGCAGTTGTTTTTTGTTTCTGTTTTAGCTATGTTTTCTTTTACAACATAACTGATATGGAAATATGTTTTGCAGGACTACACATATATAACCTATGTGAAGTTGCTTTTCTTCTCAATGAGGGAGGGTGGGAAGGGAAGGGACTATGGAACTCAAAATTTTAAAAACAAATTTTTTAAATTGTTTTTATATGTAATTGGAGAAAAATAAAATACTAACTACAAAAAATATTTCCTGAGAAAGAAAAATACCCATGATGTCTTGTCTTCTCAGTGTTCTGAGACTAGATACACTTCCAAGACCAAGGCTGCAGTAAAAAGAATGTTCTCAGAGAGTGTCTCTTGCCACAAGTATCTCATCCTCTGAGTGTTCTGAGACTAGATGTGTTTCTACAGAGAGCAAGACTGTAATTACTGAAATATTCTTAGAGCATCTTCTGCCACAAATACCTTGTCTTCTGAGTGTTATATAGTTATACAGACACATTTTTCCTCTCACTTATTGGAGGTGAGCTATCCCAAATTGCCTACATTTACTAAATGTATTCATCAATTAGGCTGACTTTTCCCCTCTCCCTTAGCACCCTCTGCCAATGCACACACACACAGAAACCTTAGAGATCAGTCAGACAAGGCCAGGGGGTCAAGGAGAAGATGGGGTGGAGGAAACTGTTAAGGGAGGGGTGGGGGAGTGGGGCACATGGACGTCGAGCTGCTGCGACCCCCTCTTCTGAATCCAGGGAACAGGGAACTCAGCCCTCCTCCTCTGCCTCCTCCAGAGGCAGAGAGGACTGACCATAGAGGAGGGTAGGAGAAATTGTTATTTTTTCAGATTGAATGTATGTCTATGATGGAGCCAGAGCCAAGATGGTGCAGAAAAGACAGGAAGTTGCCTGAGCTCTCCCCAGTTTCCCTCAGAAATAATGTTAAATCATGCCTCTCAATGGGTTCTGGAATGATAGAGCTTACAAAATGACAGAGTGAAAGAATTTTCCAGCTTCAGATAACTTAGAAGGACTTCAGAAAAGGTCTGTCTCACTTAGGTAAAAGGGGAGTACAGGCCAGCACAGCAATGTCACAGTAAGCCAGGAGGAGGCTCTTAGCCACAGCAGAGACTAGCAAATGAGACTTCTCAGTCCTGGCTCTGCCAGCCAGTGGCACAGCAGGACAGCTGTGAAGCTTCTAGCCCCGTCTCAGAAGGCAAATTGCCAGCCCCAGTCCTCAAGCAACAAGTGAAGCAACAAGGCTGGGCCATCCCAGCACAGGGGGTAAGCTACCAGCACCTGAGGCCCCATCGCATAAAGCCAGTGACCAGGCCCTTGGCCCCCAGCACGAGAATCATGAGACAGTGCCTCCTGTGTCCTGGGAGCAGAGCTCATCTTTAAAAGCCATGAAATAGGCTTAAAATGAGCAAGAAACAAAAAAGAACCCTGCCCATAGAAAGCTACTATGGCAAAACGGAAGAAAACAAAGGGAAGGCAACAAACTCAGAGTGGACAACAATGTCTACATGTGAAACCTCAAAAAGGAATATGAATTGTTGTTGAGTCCAAAAAACCTTTTTGGAAGAACTCAACAAGGATTTTACAAGTCAAAAGAGAGAGGTAGAAGAAAAAAAATTGGAAAAGAAATGAGAAGTGAACAGCTTAGAAAAGGAAGGACAAAAATTAGCTGAAGAAAATGATTCCTTAAAAAATTCAATTGGCCAAATGGGAAAAAATCCACTAAACAAAACAACTCCTTAAAAAATAGACTTGGCCAAATGGACAAAGGAGAAACAAAAGCTGACTGAAGAAAATAATTCATGGAAATTAGAATTGTTCAAGTGTTAATCAAGAATTAGTCATTTAAAAAACCCAAACAAATGAAAAAATAGAAGAAAATGTGAAATACCTCATTGGAAAAACAACTGAACAGGAAAAAAAGATCCAGGAGAGATAATTTAAGAATTATTGAGCTACCTGAAAGCCATGATCAAAAAAATAACCTGGACAGCATCACTCAAGAAATTGTCAAGGAAAACTGTCATGAGTTCCTACAATCACAGGGTAAAATAACCATTGAAAGAAACCACCAATCACCTCCTGAAAGAGAACCTAAAATGAAAACTCCAAGGAGTATTGTAGCCAAGTTCCAGAATTATCAGGTCAAAGAGAAGGCAGCCAGAAACAATTAAAATATCAAGGAGCCACAGTCAGGATTAGACAGGACTTAGCAGTTTCTACATTAAAGGTTCAAAGGGTTTGGTACATGAAATTCCTGAAGGCAAAGGAGATTGGATTACAACCAAGAATCAACTACTCAGCAAAATTGAGTATAATCTTTCAAGGGAGAAGACAGATATCCAATGAAATAAGGGACTTTCAAACTTTCCTCGTGAAAAGACCAAAGCTGATCAGAAAATTTGATCTTCAGATACAAGACTCAAGAGAAGAATAAAAAGCTAATTTGGAAAAAAATAAACA
Source organism: Phalanger gymnotis (assembly GCA_028646595.1). Lineage (NCBI taxonomy): Eukaryota > Metazoa > Chordata > Mammalia > Diprotodontia > Phalangeridae > Phalanger > Phalanger gymnotis. The sequence continues at coordinate 9,351 of JAQQSZ010016699.1, forward strand.
TGTTTTTCAATAAGGTTAAATTGTTTACATATTACATGGGAAGAGGGTACTTGTAACTCTTGAGAACTATATCTTTATTAGGGTATCTAGAAGTGGTATACTTAGACAGAAGGTGTGGGTGAAAGTTGACTTATGATATGATATTATAAAAAATAAGGAGTTAAAAAAGGATTATACTGGGAGAAAAAGAAAGGGGGAAGCAGAATAGGGTAAATTATATCACATGAAGAGGTGGAAAGCCCTATTAAAGTAGAGAGAAAGAAAGGAGAGGGTGAGCATTGTTTGAACCTTATTCTTCTTGGGTTTGCCTCAAAAAGGGAGTAATATACACACTCAGATGGGTATAGAAATTTACCTTACTCCATAGGAGTAGGAGAGAAAAGGGGAAAATAAAGGTAGGGGGAGCAGATAGAAGAGAGGGAAGATGGAAGTGCAGAAGTAAGAAGAGAAAAGAGAAAGAAAAGGGAAAGGGCTTGAAAGAAGTGAGGGCAGAATGAGGGAGGTGGTGGGCAAAAGCAAAGCACTGATGAAGAGGAACAATGGGAAAGGACAGAGAAATGCATAAATGGTGAAAATAGGATGGAGGGAAATACAAAGTTAGTAATCACAACTATGAATGTGAATGGGATGAACTCTTCTATAAAATGGAAGTGGCTAGCAAAGTCAATTAAAAATCAGCAGACTACAATATGTTGTTTAAAAGAAGCACCTTTCAAGCAGAGACACACACAGAGTAAAAGTACAAGGCTGGAGTAGAGGATATTACACTTCAGCTGAAGTAAAAAAAAAGCAGGGGTAACAATGTTGGTCTCAGACAAAGCAAGAACAGATGTAGTTAAAAGAGATAAGGAAAGAAACTACAGCTTGCTGAAAGATACCCTAAACAATGAAGTAATGTCAATACTAAATATATATGCACCAAGTTGTATAGCATCTCAATTCTTGGAGGAGAAGTTAAGTGAGTTACTGGGAGAAGCAGTCAACAAAACTATACTAGTGAATGAACCCAACCTCCTCCTCTCACAACTAGATAAATCAAAAGACAAAATAAACAAGAAAAAAAGTTAAGCAAGTGAACAGAATTTTACAAAAGTTAAGTATTATAGAACTCTGGAGAAAATTGAATGGGGATAGAAAGGAATATACCTTTTTCTCAGTGGTACATAGCACTTACAAAAATTGACTATGTATTAGGATATAAAAACCTTGCAATAAAATGCAGAAAGGGGGACAGAGCCAAGATGGCAGTCAGAAAGCATGGACTTGCCTAGGGCTCTCCCACAGGACCTTTCAAACACTGATAAAAATTTCTCTGAACAAATTCTAGAACTGCAAAACCCACGAAACAGGACAAGGAAGCAGGGCTTCCCAGGGCAATATATGTATATATATATGCATACACACACTATATATATATATACATACACACTCACATATACATATACGTACATACATATATATATATGCATATATATATACATGCATATTCCCTTCAGCTACCCTAATACCAAGGTCTCATGAATCATACACATCATCTTTCCATGTAGGAATGTAAACAAAACACTTCAACTTTAGTAAGTCCCTTGCAATTTCTTTTTCTTGTTCTTTTTCTTG
>JAQQSZ010016700.1:0-10963 GCA_028646595.1 Phalanger gymnotis
TGAATGCAAATCGAGGCACACTTCATTCTCGCCTTTTTTCCTCTCCACTTTTTTTTTCTTCTCTCTTTTGTATTTGTTGTTGGGTTGTGTTTTTTTTTTTTTTGGTTCTGTTTCTTCTTTCTCATGAGTCGTGAGAAAATGTATAAATTCATTCAATGCCTAGTTATACCTGGAAGTTATATGGGACGCCATGCCTTCTTGGGGAGGGGGGGGAGGGAGGGAAGAAAATCTGGAACCCAAAATTATGTAGAACTGTATGTTGCAATCTAAAAATAAAAAACAATGGAAAAAAATATCAAGGGAAACAATGAAAAGAAATGCTAGGGAAGGTAAACTAGCTGTACAAGATCTTAAACTTAGTCATATGAAAAAATGCTATTTATCACTATTGATTAGAGAAATGAAAATTAAAACAACTCTGAGGTATCCCATCACACCTGTCAGATTGGCTAACATGACAAAACAGGAACATTATAAATGCTGGGGAAGATGTGGGAAAATTGGAACACTAATGCATTTTTGGTGGAGTTGTGAACTGATCCAACCATTCTAGAGAGCAACTTGGAACTTTGTCCAAAAGGCTGTAAAAATGTGCATACCCTTTGACCCAGAAATACCAACCCTAAATTTGTCTTTCTACACCCTATTATTCCTAGTTTTGTCCTATGGAAGCAGGCGTAACCTGGTCAAATGTAACACTTTTTTTAAAATAGGAACAACTTTCAATGTATAAAGCAAAGACAATTTATAGCTGCTCATTTCACAGCTAGGCTATACAGTTCACAGAATGGTAAGCCTGTAGTCAGGAAGACCTGAGTTCAAATGTGCCCTAATATATTAATTATTATGAGACCCTGAGCAAGTCATTTAATCTGTTTCCTCAAGTGTAAACTTGGAATAATAATAGCACCTTCTTCATAGGGAAAGGAATAAGTGGGATAATATTTATAATATGAGTAATAAATGTGACAAAATTTATAATATTCATATATAATACAATATGTGATATAATTATATATAATATGTAAGTATTATATATAATGTTTATAATATAAGTAACAAATGGGATAATATTTGTAATATGAAGAATAAATGAGATAATCTTTGTAAAATGCTTAGCACAGTTCCTAGAACATAGTAGGTGCTTAATAAATATTTGTTTCCACTCTCATTCATACTAATAAAGAATTGGAAACTTGTAAGGTATGTTGGATATATACTGGCATGTATAAAATGAAAACAACATTATAAGTAAAATAACATATAAGACTTTAGAATTCTGATCATTATAATGACAAGCCATAGTTTTGGAGGACCTAAGATGAAGCATACTGCTGATAATAAAGCAAAATATCACACTAAGGAAAGATTGATCCTTTCTGAAATAGTATTTATGTGAAATTAGAACTCAGCACGATTAAGATAAAAAATGAATTCTTTTAAATGAGACAACAAAGAAGAAAATACTTTTTTTTAAGACTCGGGATTAGGATTCCTTCACAAAGTCCTTATTGGATGTATCATTGTGATATAGAGATGACTATGAGGTCTCAAAATGCTATTTCAGCTGAGCATTTAGCCCCACAGGGTTGACCATTTTGGAAAACTTTGTATATGGTTCTGGGGAAAAACTGAGCCTGTTTTCTGAGGACTAAGCCACTGTACATTACCTTTGAAAAGTTCTTTACCTGTAAACTGCCACAAAATAATATTCTTTGGTCATGAGAATATATGTATAAAGCAAATTGAGAATAAAATGTCCCTCAGCCCTTCCCAGGCTTTCTTCTTCTCCACTTATTGTGGCAGGATGGTGAAGAGTCAAAGAGTACTACAAATAATTACAGTTTTTGACCATCTATAAATATAAAATTAACTTTTAGTACTCTAAATGTGAGATCTTTGTCAAATGATCAGCTAATTAACATAGTCTTAGAAGAATTAAACCATATTGATGATTTTCTTGTGACACATGATACCAAAAGATAAAAAAGGAAATTATAATGAAATGGTTGGATATTTCATGGATTCTCTTAGAGAAGAATAGGTTTTCTCATGCTTCAAAAAACACTAATAAAAATAATTTCATGCAACACTTGGTAATCTCACCTTGCAATTATTGCATAATGAATATAAGAAGAAAAACTGTGGTGAAGATAATCACAGCTAATCTGTTTAAAACCCTGTCCTTATAATACCGCTTTTTCTCATGCTCCTTCTATCTCCTTTCAATTACAAAAACCTGATGCTCCCTTGTAGACTTTGCATATTTGACCAGCCTTTCCAGGACTGGTCGTAGTTTCTCTCATGTCCACCTCTCAAGTTCTGATGAACAGAACCAGAAGAAAGAATAGGTATGTTTCTTACTTCGTATTGCTCTTTTCTATGCCCTTCACCTACCACTTTCACTTACTGAACTCTTACCTTCAGGCAAGTTCCATCCAGATATTTTGAATACAGATCCTGGTAGTTGTTATATATTTGTTGTCTTTCTCAAAAAACCTCAAGACTAGACTTACCATTTTGCTCTCCCCCAAACTCTGATGTTATTCTTGAGGACTTTCATGTTGATGTGTCCTTAATTACACTTGTTTCCCAGCAGGATTTTTTTTACTCCTCTTCGGCAACTAATTATCTACGATACCATTTCACCCCATTCATAATAAGGATAATTATATCCTTGGTAATGTTATTATCTCCCATATATTCCATCTCCATAGTATATAACTCTAAAATTCTCCTTCATGACCATAACTTCCTTCCACCAAGTTCTCTCTAAGCCTTACTTTACCTAAGTGCGTTCTCTGACCCCACTGCATCCTTAGCCACTCTAACAATCCCTGTTTTTATGTCATAAAACCTATTTGGTCTCACACTTCTCCCTTCAGAATCTCAATCTCTTATATAATGAGTTGAAATTTTCACTATTCTAAGCCCTTGAATCACTTAGTCTATTGTTCTATATCCTCTCATCGCTTTCTCTCATCTTCTCCCTCTTTAACCCTACATTGTTCCTACCAACCACCTTATCAACTCTTGGTAAAGAGTTGCTCAGTATCACTGGAGAAACTCATACAACTCTGAATGGGTCCATTACAGATTTATGCTATCCAATCACAACTGGACCATCATTGTTGTGTTCCTATATTTCTTTTCATCTCTGACCTATTTTTCACTACACACTCCACAGAAAATGATCCAAATACTTACCTTAAAAGCCACCCAAACCATTTCTTCTCCCTCATAGAAGAGTACTTATCTTTGAAAAGAAAAAACAAAATGAATCCATTATCATGAGCGCTTCCTCTCTCACAATTACATTCTTTAATTCCCTCAGGACCACTTCCAATGTCTTCCCACTTTGCTCAAGTCTCAAAGAATGCCCTTATTAAAAATATCACTGTAAGACTTTGATCCCTTCCTGTCCCATCTCTTCTAGAATTTTGGCCCCTGTATCTACCTAATCCACTCCACCCCACTTAATGCCCAACCTCTCCAACTGGGTCCTTTCCTATTTCCTACCAATGTTCCAATATATCTTCCATAAACTTGCCCTTTATCTCTCTATACCTTTAAGTTTCTCTCTCTCCCTCTCCCTCTCCCTCTCCCTCTTCCTCTCTCCCTCCCTCTCTCTCTCTCTCTCTCTCTCTCTCTCTCTCTCTCTCTCTCTCTCTCTCTCTCTCCACAGAGAGAGAGTCATTATTACTCTCCTAAATTCCAGGCCCACATCTCCATCTACTTCCATTTGGTGTCCTCTAACTTCTACATAGCATATCCTAAATGGAACACATTTTCTTTCTCCATAAGGCCATGCCTCCTACTAATTTCTCTATTCGTCTTGAGGGCACCATCATTCTTCTCATTGTCCAGATTTACAATCTTTGTGTCAGCCTCAAATATCAATTTTCCATTTCAATTCTTGTCTACTTCATAGCCTTAATGTACTTACCATCTGTCTTCTTCTCTCTGATGATGTTTCGACAAGCCTAATACAGGAAATCATCATCTTTCACCTGAGCCATTGAAATTGACTCTTAATAATCCTTCCTGAATGCAATCTTTCCCTTCTCCAATCTATCCTCCAAATAGCTGACAAACTAGTATTCTTAAAAGGAAAATCTGAGTTGCTGAATACTTCTTTTTCTTTACCTGTTTTTAAAATATTTCATTTTTTCAATTATACACAAAAGCAATTTTTAACTTTTCTTTTTACAATTTTTTGAGTTCCGCATTCCCTCTCATCCTAATTCCCCTTCCCCATCATTGAAAAGACAGAAAAGGCAAGCACTTTGATAAAGGTTACGCATGTGTGGTCATGAAAATATATTTCCATATTAGTCATATTGTAAAAGAAACACAGACACCCCCCCAAAAAAAGAAAAAGAAAGTTTTAAAAAAAGTAAGCTTTGATCTGCATTTAGATTCCATCACTGTTTTCTCTGGAGGTACAAAGCATTTTCTTCATAGGCCCTTCAAAATGAAATTGCATCCTATATTATTTAGAATACTTAAATCAATCCCAGTTCTACATTATTGCTGTTACTGTTTACAGCATTCTCCTGGTTCTGCTCACTTCACGTTGATCAGTTCATGTAGATTGTTCCAGATTTTTTGAAAGCATCTTTCTGATATCTTTTTTGTTGTATTTTTATTTTTGTTAATATAAATTTAAATAACAAATGAGAGAATAAAACAGCATTTCAATGTACACAGCCCAACATAAAGAGAGGATTCAATATACAACCATAAGTTTCCATTTCAGACTATTTTTAAAATTGTGTAATAAATATTATACATTCTTTTCAATACTACTCAGTTTTCCTATGCTTCTTTCTGTGTTCTTTTGTTCTACCCTGTGCACTTTTCATGTTTTTTCTCCATCCCTCATCACTCAGCTGTATAGTAGGCTGAAATTAAGCATAAATGAATGTATATACACACATGTATGCATACAAATACACATACACATACATATACACATACACATATATGCAAGACAATATTATACTATTTCAATTTATCTGTTCTTTTTCTGTAGGTGGATAGCATCTTCCTTCATAGGTCCAAGTCTTTCCATATTTTTCTAAAATCAACTAATTTATCATTTCTTATAGCACAGTAATATTCCATCACTTGTTTAGCCATTTCCCCACTTGAAGGATATCTATCATTTTAAGCAGTCTTTTAGGTATTAAATGATTTCTCAAACTTCTTTTAATTTATGTTTCTCTAATCGATAATAATTTAGAGCATTTTACATGACTACGTATGGTTTTGATTTATTTATTTAAAAACTGACTATTGTTTTCATTTGACCATTTATCAGTCAAGAAGTGACTCATTCTCATAAATTTGGAAAAGTTCTTTATGTATTTGAGAAATGAGACCTTTATCTGCAAGAATATCTACAAATCCCCTCCCCCCAATTTTTTTCTACTTTGCTTCTAATCTTAACTACATTGACTTTATTCAGACAAGATTTTAAAAAAATTTAATATGATCTAAATTGTCCATTTTACACCTCAAAATGCTATCTCCTGTTTATTAATAAATTGTTCTCCTATCCTTGAGTCTGATAGGTAATATATTCCATGTTCTTCTAATATTCTTGTGTTATCTCTCATTATATCCTGGTCATGTAACCGTTTTAACTTTGTCTTAGTACTTGGTTTAAGATTTCTGCCAGAATGTTTTCTGACTTTCCCAAAAATTTTTAATCATATAATGAATCCTTATCCTCCCAAAATTAAATCTTTGCATTTGTCAAACACAAGATTACACTAACCCTGTACCAATGTGTACTTAACATCCACTCTCTTCCACTCATCTGCCTTTCTATCTTTAGCCAGTACCAAATCATTTTTATATTTACTAACTTATAATTTGAGGTCTATTACTGCTGGACCTCTTTCCTTTTACATTTTTTTAGTTTCTTTGAAATTCATGACTTTTAATGAACTTTGTTATTATTTTTTCTAACTCAGTAAAATATTTTTAGTAATTTAATTAGGACAGCACTGAATAAATAGATTAGTTAGGTAAAATTGTCATTTTAAAAATTATATTGGCTTTGCCTTCACATGAACAATTCATATTTCTCCAACTATTCAAATCTAACTTTATTTATATAAAGAATACTTTATAATTATGGTCATGTAGTTCCTGGGTCCGTTTTGGCAGGTATACTCTCAGATATTTTACATTATCTACAGTTATTTCCAATACTCTGAAACAACATTGAATAAAATTGGTAACACATAGTGTAGTTTCCCCCTTTATCTCTTTTAATTAAATGTATTTTAGCTTCGAATATTGTTCCTTCTTGGACACATTTCTGATGACAGTAAGGTTCCAGAACTACTAGTCATCCACCTCAGCTTACTTCTTCTCTATCAGTTCTTGCTTTCATGCCTCATCTGTATACGATAATTGCTCCTTTTAACCTTTCCCTGCCAGGTTTAATTTTATTTAGAATGACTCCATCATACTCAACTCAGCCCAAGCCTTTCTTTCAAGCCACCCAAGTAATGATGACAGTCTTACAAGTACTAAGAACATTTTCACATATAACAAGTAAACAGTTTGACCTTATTGATTTCCATATAACTGGTCTTTAATATTTACCTCATATTTCTCCTGGATCTTGTATGTCAAATTTTCTATTTATTTCTGGTATTTTTTGTCACAAATACCTGAAAATCTTTCAGTTGATCAAATACATTGTTTTTCATTCAGGATTATACTTAACTTTGCTGGGTAAGTTATAATTGGTTGCAACCCCAGCTCTTTTGCTTTTTGAAATCGTTTAGTTGCTGTCTTTCATCATCAAAGAGGATCAAAATGACATCACTATGCTAGAGGCAAGTTACACTGTGTCTGACTGTGGCTATTCAGACCAATATGAGCTCAGAATGTCCTAGTCCATGTCAAAATTTGGGGTGGATTATCTAAATTTGTGCATCTTGCATTTCTTTTGAGCTACTTCAGTTCTATTTTTCTCATACAGCACAGCACCTTCTCTGATGTGGGCCCACCATGCTGGTAGGTTCTGTGCCAGTGTCTCTCATATTACACCATCACTTCCAAAGTTCTTAAGAGAGACTTTGAGAGTACCCTTGTATCACTTCTACTGACCACTAAATAAGCACTTGCTCTGTGTGAGTTCTCCATAAAATAGACTTTCTGGCAAGCATACATTTTACTTTCAAACAATGTGGCCAGCTCATTGAAGCTGCACTCTCTGAAGCAGAGTTTTAATGCTTGGTACTTTAGCTCAAGAAAGGACCTCAGGGTCTGATATCCTATCCTGCCAGGTGATCTTCAGAATCTTCCTAATACAATTCAAATGGAAGCAATTCAGTTTCTTGGCATGATGCTGGAATACTGTCCAGGTTTCAAAGGCATGCAACAATGAGGTCAGCACAACAGTTCAGTAGACCTTCAGTTTGGTAGTCAGTCTAATACCTCTTCTCTCCCATACTTTCCTTCAGAGCTTCCCAAACACTGAGCTAACTCTGGCAATGTGTGCAAAAACGTCATTATAAATATAGTGTTCCAAGACCTATGGTCATTTATTATAGTAGCTGCTAGGTCTTACGTGATCTTGATTGTAGCTCTACAGCATTTAATTTTTTTCTTCTTTCTTATAATATTTTCTCCTTAATGTGGGAGCTTTAAAACTTGACTATGATATTCCTATAAGTTGTCCTCCTGCTATCTCTTTCAGGTGGTGGTTGGCAGATTTATTTTTCTATTTCTACTTTACCTTCTTGTTCTAGAACTTCAGGGGGCAATTTTCCTTAATGATTTCTTGTAATATTTCATCAAGTTTTTTATCCTAACTATCAGATACTCTAACAATTCTTAAATTGTCTCTCCTCAATCTGTTCTCCAGATTAGTTATTTTTCTAGTGAGATGTTTCACACTCTCTTCTATTTTTTAATTTTTTATTTTATATTATTTCTTGGTATCTTATAATGTCATTATCTTCCCTTTGCCCATTTCTAGTTTTTAAGGAGTTATTTTCTTGTTTAAGTTTTGATTCTCTTTTTCCAGTTGATTGAGCTTCTTTTCTTAATTTTCTTGATTTCCTTGATTGCTTTTCCTTGCCTCCTGATTTTTCTTCAATCTGTCTTTGATTTTGAAGTCCTTTTAAAGATATTCCAATAACTCTCTTTGGGTTTTTGACCAATTGACATTTGTCTTTGAAAAAAAAGTAGTTTCTTTTTTTTAACTTCACTATTTTCCTCTGAATATGAAGCTAGATCTTTTCTATCCTCATAGTAGCTGCCTATGGCTAGGTTCTTTATTCTTTCCTTATTCATTATTATTTTTTATTTTTATAGTAGCTTATTATTATAATCAGGTTTCAGATCTGAGGTAAGGGGAATGGTGTTTCAGGCTTCCAGTTTTTCTTACTGTTATTTTCTGTGCTCTGTCCTGAGACCCAAAATCAGGCACTCCTCTCCACTCCCAAGCCATAGCTAGGGCCCTCAGGCACCCTGTCCCATAAACACTCTTTCTCCCTACAGCCCATCAGTGGTGGCAAAGTGAATCAGACAAGGTCTGTCTGTTGATGCTTGTAATTGTCCAATTCTTATGAAATAAGCAAATATTTAAAGGAAATATCTAAAGGAAATATATAAAGATCAAATATCTATGCACAGGAAGACAATATCTAATTAAAAGTACATTTTTTTTACAAAACAATAGCAATAGATTAAAAGAAAGCAGACCAAAGAAGAGAAGACATATTAAACAAGTCTAACAGTATTAATACTCTATATTTTAATACGGCTTTTTATTGTGAAAAACTGGATACAGGAAAGACAAAAAGTTTGACTTTGTCATAACTTTTTTACCAAGTGTAAGTATCATAATGCATTCATCATAAGAAAGAGACTAAAATAAAGAATACTCTAAAATTCTGCAAGCAGAAATTACTTAATCTCTTTTTGAGAGAGAGACAGGGACAGAGACAGAGACAGAGAGAGATGAAGAGAGAGACAGAGACAGAGAGAGGTAGACAGAGACAGAGAGAGAGAAAGAACAAAGAACAGGGAAGAGCAGCATTATTTTAGAATGTAAAAATATGTTCCTAAAACCCTTCAAAAATACAGCTTATAGGCAGCATTGTCTAATAATAAAGTATCGCCTAATAAAACAATCTGCACAAGACCAAAATAAACCACATTATCTCATTCACAGGTGAAATTGGTTGTATTATATCAAATGCACATAAAGTTAGACACATTTGTCAGCCATTTTGTAGCAGTAGACCTTTATCTTCATTAACAAAGCAACCTTCACATTTGGACTTATACATATTACTATTTAAAGAGTTGTATTGAGGAGTAGAACTAGGGATTAGCAATATCAACTTGAAAATATCGTTTGGGTACAAACCAACATGAAAGAAACAAATCTTTTTTTCTGGTCTAAGTTTTTTAATTCACTGAATAGTTTTTTTCATAAAATATTTCAAGGAAGAGGAAATATATTGGAAAAAAGAGGAAAAAAAGAAATTAAATACTATTAATACAAGAAAAGTTATAAAGAGAGCTTGAATTACCTACATATTTTACCTTCACAAGTTATATGATGCACCCTTTTCTCCTCAGATACTGCCAATCCCATGATGCAGCTATTCATCACCTAGTTCCCAGACTATTACAATAGACTTCTAGTTCATCACCATGTTTCAAATCTCTCCCTACTCCAGTACAAATTATTCTTCTCTGACAATGTAACTTCCCTTTCTCAATGCAAAAAAATTCCAGTGAGTCCCTATCACCTCCAGGATCAAACATTAAATCCTCTATTTTGTATTGAAGGCTCTTCACATCCAGCCACCTTCCTATCTTTCTTATATTCTTATATCACACACACACACACACAGAGAGAGAGAGAGAGAGAGAGAGAGAGAGAGAGAGAGAGAGTTCAGTAGCAATAGTCTTCTTTTCCTTGTTTAAGACATTCCATTTCTTGATTTTGGGCATTTCAGTGGCTGGCCCCAATGCCTATATTTTCTCCCTTCTTAGAGAAACTTACTGGCTTCCAGAATTTCCTTCAATTCTCAGCTAAAATTATCCTTTCCTAATCTCCCTAAATACCATTCCCTTCAATTTTTGATTATCTCCAATTTGTAATATATATATATATATATATATATATATATATATATATACACACATATATATACATATATATATACATACACGCATATGTTATAGTTAATATATAATTGTTTTCATTTTGTCTCTGACTATTTTCTCTTCTTTATAAAATCTAATTGAAAATGACAGGCATGGGGTGGAGCCAAGATGGTGGCTGGAAAGCAGGGACTTGTGTGAGCTCCCCTGCAGGTCCTTCCAAAAACCTACAAAAATGGCTCTGAACAAATTCTAGAGCTGCAGAACCCATGGAATAGCAGAGAGAAGCAGGGCTCAAGCCCAGGAAAGTCTGGATGGTCGCTGGGAAGGGTCTATAGCACAGAGCTGGGAGTGGAGCAGAGCACAGCCCAACATGGGCCATGCCCTGACCAACCAGACTGGGAGCCAGTGGAACAGGACCTAACACCCTGAATCAGTGAGCTGTGGCAGTTACCAGGCTTCTCAACCCACAAACACCAAAGACAACAGAGAAGGTTAATGGGAAAAGCTATGGGGAGGGAAAGGAGTTTTGTGGTTTGGCCACGTCCCCAGGGGCAGCAGAGGTGGTGCAGCTTTCAGGACAGAACTATAGCTGCAGTTGCTTCCAGCCCCAGACCCACCTGGTAGGAGGAATTAAGTGGCAGATCAGAGCAGGAGTGGAGAGCCTGCTTAAGATCTGAGTCCGGTCCAGGTTGGCAGTTCTTGGAAGGGGAGAAGTGCTAGTGTAGCAGACCTTGCTGTGTACAAATAGCTCTGAAAACAACATCGCTACCCCCCAGGCTTGGGACAAAGTACCCTCTACTCTACAAGCAGT
>JAQQSZ010016701.1:0-10963 GCA_028646595.1 Phalanger gymnotis
AGATGATATCTAGGCTCTTTTTTTGATCATGGCTTTCAGGTAGTCCAATAATTTTTAAATTCTCTCTCCTGGATCTATTTTCCAGGTCAGTGGTTTTTCCAATGAGATATTTCACATTGTCTTCCATTTTTTCATTCCTTTGGTTCTGTTTGATAATATCTTGATTTCTCATCAAGTCACTAGCTTCCACTTGCTCCAAGCTCATTTTTAAGGTAATATTTTCTTCAGTGGTCTTTTGGACCTCCTTTTCCATTTGGGTAATTCTGCCTTTCAAGGCATTCTTCTCCTCATTGGCTTTTTGGAGCCCTCGTGCCATTTGAATTAGTCTATTTTTTAAGGTGTTTTTCCTTCAGTATATTTTTCAGTATATTTTTGGGTCTCTTTTAGCAAGTCATTGACTTGTTTTTCATGGTTTTCTCACATCCTTCTCATTTCTCTTCCCAATTTTTCCTCTACTTCTCTAACTTGCTTTTCCAAATCCCTTTGAGCTCTTCCATGGCCTAAGACCAGTCCACTTTCTTCTTGGAGGCTTTTGTTGTAGGATCTTTGACTTTGTTGACTTCTTCTGGCTCTATGTTTTGGTCTTCTTTGTTACCAGAGAAGGATTCCAGAGTCTGAAACTGAATCTGGGTGCGTTTTAGCTGCCTGGCCATGTTCCCAGCCAATTCACTTGACCTTTGAGTTTTTCAGTGGGGTATGATTGTTTGTAGACTAAAGAGTTCTATGTTCCAAGCCTGGGGGGGATGCGCCAGTTTTGCCACACCAGCATTCCTCCTTCCCCAAGAACCCCCAACCAGGACTGGACATAGATCTTCAGCAGGCTCTTCACTCCTGCTCTGATCTGCCACTTAATTCCTCCCACCAGGTGGGCCTGGGGCCAGAAACAACTGCAGATGTAGTTCTGTAGCTGCCCCACCTCCACTGCCCTGGGGGCGGTGGCCAAACCCCAAACTCTATTCCAAACCCCAGCAGCTTCTCCCACTAACCTACTCTGTTGTCCTTGGTGTTAGTGGGTTGAGAAGTCTGGTAACTGCTGCAGCTCACTGATTAGGGGGCTAGGTCACGCTCCGCCTGGCTCCCAGTATGGTGGGTCCACACTGCCCATGCTGGGCTCCACTATGCTCAGCTCTGCTCCTCTGTGCTCCTAGCTCTGTGGGGGATAGACCTTACCCAGAGACCATTCAGGCTGTCCTGGGCTACAGCTATGCTATTTTATGGGTTCTGCAGTTCTAGAATTGGTTCAGAGCCATTTTTATAGGTTTTTGGAGGGACTTGGCAGGGAGCTCACGCTAGTCCCTGCTCTCCAGCTGCCATCTTGGCTCTGCCCTCTCTCCTTAATTATTTCTTGAAAGATGCTCTCCAGTTTTTCCCATGAGGTAGTTAACATTTTCTTCTATTTTTTCATTCTTTTGAATTTGTTTGTTTGATTCATGATGTCTCATAGAGACATCAGCTTCTACTTGCCTAATTCTAACTTTTAAGAAGCTGTTTTCCTCGTTTAGCTTTTGTGCTTCCTTTTCCATTTGTCCAACTGTACTTTTTAAGGTGTTGTTTTCTTCAGGAGATTTTTTTATCTCCTTTTCCTTTTTGCAGATTCTTTTTAAACAGTTGTTTTCTTTTTCTAAGCTGTTAACTCTTTTTATTCATCGTTCTCTTCTATCACTTATTTTTTTTTTGCTTTTTTTTCATCTACCTCTCATATGATTTTGAAGCTTTCTTTTGAGTGCTTCCATGAATTCTTTCTGGGCTTCCAACCACTTCTCATTTTTCTTTAGGGTTTTGCCCATAAATATCTTGACATTGTCGTTCTCTTCTGAGTTTGTGTCTTGATCTTCCTTGTCTCCATAACTTTCTATGGTCAGATTTTTTTATGTGGTTTTTCTTTGCGCATCTGTTTTGGACTTTAGCATTAAAAAATTGAACTCTACAGGGGCACTGTATCAGGCTTCTTTTGCTGCAGGCCCTGGCTATTTACCTGGTGCTGTGCTGATGTTGTCCTGAGGCCCACGGGGGTCCCTTGTTTCTGTTGCTGGGCTGAGGGAGTGGGGTAAGAGGTGCTGGCACTGCTGGAGGCTCTAGGAGTCTGGCTGCTGAGCCAGCATATTTGTGCTGGGATCAAGATGCCATGTTTTAGGATCTTTCTTTCTTCCTTCCTTCCTTCCTTCCTTTCTTTTTTCTTTCTTTCTTTCTTTCTTTCTTTCTTTCTTTCTTTCTTTCTTTCTTTCTTTCTTTCTTTCTTTCTTTCTTTCTTTCTTTCTTTCTTTCTTTCTTTCCTTCCTTCCTTTCTTTCTTTCTTCCTTTTTTCTTCCTTTCTTTCTATCTTTTCTTTCTTTCTTCCAAGCAGGGACACATGTCCTGGAGTTCCTTCCCTAGTGGGGGGACAGGCGCTTTACTGTAGGGAGATCTGAGTACTGAGACAATGGCTGTGCAGTGAACTGTAGCCCTGACAACGAAGTTTAACAGCAACATTATGACAGGTTTGATTCATAGCAGGGCTTCATGACCAGAATCAATTTTAGGATTTTGCTTTGGCCAACATCATCAAGACAGTTGTTATTATGCCAGGCTCAGAGCACAGCCTGCTTGCTGGCATTAGCTCTAGAAAACAGCATGTCTCCTAACATCTTGGCATTGCCAACCTTCCAAGTTTCTTGGACTGAAAGATTGAAAGATTGTTTTACCCTTTTTGCTGTTCTGCTGTTCCAGGATTTGTTTGGTGGTGCTATTTGACATTCCTTTGGAAGTAAATATTGGGGAATTACAATGATTTGCTGCTTGCTCTGCCATGTTGACTCCCAGAAATCCCACTTTCTTTGATTTTACAACCAGTTCTCTTTCCATCATGCAAAGATTATAGCTCAGGTTACATTATCTGTGGCTTTTCTGACCCTTTTGACAACATGAAATCTAATCAAGAATTAAAAAAAAAATAAATTATCCAGATAAATAATCAACTTCTTCACTGCCAAGAGTTAGAATTCACCAAGTTCTTTCAAACCAAAATGATCTGTTCATTTTAGCAAGGGCGACCCAAACATTCTGTTTGTCTTTATAGAAGGAACACAGGAGAACATTTAGTCTAACTCATTCATCTTCTTTTGTTTATTTAAAAACATATTTTATCATAGAGAGATTCAGTGGATTAACCATCAATTCACAGCTACTAAGTGATGGAGCATGTCAAGAGTGTGATGGTAAATATTTAGCAACCAGCTAACATGTACAAGATACATCAGTAAATTTAATCTACATTATTAACACTTTCTTGTCTATAAAAAACATATAAATAAAACCAACCCTAAATTTTATATTACTTTATTTCAGAGTTGCAAATGCTCACAATAAAATTTTAACAATCAGTTCCAGAAGCCATGGTCTCTGTAAAGAATTTTGTTTTAGAACTAGGGGCTAGGGTGTGAGTTCTAGTACTGGCAAGAGCTGTGTGAGTATAAGCAAGTCACATAACTTTTCTGGACCACAATTTCTTCATATATAAAATGAGGGAGTTGTAATTGATTTTCTCTAAGCTTCCATCCAGTTTTAAATCTGTGATCTGGTTATTTTATATATTCAAAGTGACATCTGTCTGTGAAATGCAAGAATCTTCTGATCTTCATTTTTTTTATTTTAATAAAATCTACATAGCTTCAATCTTAGCAAATGGGATGCACTAATAGTCCCTAAAGAGAATGATAGTCACTGTTTATTCTAAGCACTAGCTTAAAAAAAAAGTTTGACAATTTTAAAATGTAGTCATTAATTGGCCAATGAAATATAGGGACCAAAATAGATTTCCCCCCCCCCACTTTTCTCTGCATTCTTTAGCATTCAGAGTTCTCAATAAATTCTACCCTAACAGTTTTCTTCATACATTGGTATTCTAAGGAAGACTTAAAAAAGAATCATATTAACCTTCATAATTACTTTTTCCAAATGGACATCTTATCTGTCTCGTAAGATAAGAGGGATGCAATCTTGGTGTCCTACTGAATTGGTTTAGTTGTGATTCTGCTGAAGGTAAGGACGTGACCTAGGGAGTTTTATATTTATTTTGCTCCCTAACATCTATGGTTCTGTGATTTTTAGAAAACCTATAGAGAAGATTAGAATGAACTAATTAAGTCTGGGACCAAAAAAGTCCCACATTCATCATAAAAGAAAGGCAAACTGATTTAAAATAACAAGCCTAATAAGCCTGTGAAAAATTGGTATTTACAATTGAAATGCTATCTAACCCTAAAATATGGCATCTTGATCCCACGAAGGTATCACAAATATGCTTAATCAGTTTTTTCCTTATAAATTAATTTAAAGATTTGGGGAGTTTATAGTGGCAACATTGAATTGTGAGAAGTAGGAATCAATATGCCATCATTTGTATTAGACTTACAGCATGAGTATCCCAGGTGTTTTATGAAACTAATTTATGAAAGCTGTTAAGAGAATTTGAACTGTCAAATGTATTATATTGCTAGGTGAAACTAGTGCCAAGATAATATTGGAAATCTAATAAATTATTACCCCTTTCTGTGGGCAAAGTTGGAACAGGATTGAGAAAGATTAGTCTTTTATTGCTCTAAAACAACCCTGTAGCTTCAAAAGCAAATATAAAGTCATATTTAAGAATAAAAAACCTCATGTCTCCCTTTCCATCCCAAATTTGATACAAATAATTATACATATATTATATGATGTTGGCTTTCACTTTTAAACCCTGCAATATTTTCTTTTTTGTTTTATTTATACATTCATGCATTTTAATGCTTGAATTATATATAATAGATAAAGTATATCTACACATATCTGCATATCTATGTGATGTATACATGTTGGTGTGCACGTATGTAAAATTATCTGGGAACTGTTGTGTTAAATATTCATTAACATAAGAGTATGTGTGTATATATATATACATATACATATATATATATTCATCCATATTTGTGTGTGTATGTGTGTGTGTGCATGTCTGTCTGTCTGTCTTTCTGATTGGTGAAGCGTTAACACAAAAGTAACCAGCTAACTCAAGACAAGTCCCTCGCTGATCAAATTGGCTCCTTTCACTAAGCAGAGACAATCTAAGCTTCTGTGAATCTTTTGCAATACTTCCCATACACATGCTGGATATCTGTGAATACCAGCCTACCCCTCTAGGGGATTCACTTGCCTATAGGAGCATTTTATTAAGTTTTTACCTTGAGGGGAGAAATATTGATAATTACAGATATTAAGAATTGTATTAAAGAGTATTATCTAATTAGGCCATTTTCAAGTAGAATTTGTTAACATATCAAAAAGAGTTTCCCTTTTGTTCCTGTTTTGTCAATCATATTTTAAGGTAATGTAACAGCTTATATTCATCTATGTTTTGAAAATTACATTAAAAATGTAATGTAATATTGAATTAAACTTTTATTCCTTGTTGGGAAAAATATCTATAAATTAAAGTCAGATTTATTTTTAGTCAAACTAAAACAGAAAGCTTCCCATTGTTATTTTTTCTACATATCATTTGCCAAAGTATGTCTGACCGTTGTAATCTATTCTTCACACCACTATCATATTTGTCTTTATGCATAATTCTAACCATGTAATTCTCTCTACTAAAAATACTTCAGTGATTATTCCTTGCCTTCTAGAATAAGGTATGAACACTTCAGGCTGCTTTTAAGCCATCTACACAGGTATCATTCTACCTTTCTAAGCTTACCCCACTGTGTGCTCACTGATGCACCCAAATTGCATTTTCTCTTTCCACTCCATTCTTGAAATATCCTTCTCCATTCCCAGTTCTTGGAATATCTTTCTGATTCATTTCAATTTGATTCATCCTTTAAAACTTAAATGAAATAGCATTACCACTATATCCATGAAAATGTATTCTGAACTCTTGAACCAATAATGTTCTCCTTTCTTCCAAGATTCATAGAACTTATTATATTTCTCTATGTAATTTATATGTATGATACTGTGCCCTTTTACATATAAGTAGTTTGTTGAAAGGGGCACAAAATAAACTGGGGAGAGGAATGTGAGCTGTTCAAAAACAAATCAACTTGAGAAAGATGTTAATTTTTTTTTCTTTTAGTGTATGAACAGTTTTATTGGGGGAAAAAGAGCAGGGAAAAAAGAACTTTTTATGAAAAACTAATAAAAGTCAATAGTGAAGAACTATAGATTTCAGTTTGAATATGACAGATACAGCTTGAAAGGAGACCTGAATAAAGAGCTTAGAAGACTTATTTGAGAACACATAAATGATGCAGCCTGTAGAGCCTGATGGTCCTCAGCTTATTTGTGTGTGACTGGAATTTGAGAAGCTAAAATTCACAAAGTGTTGAATCAAATAACTATTCTGAGACTATGAAATGGATAAATAAGACTTCTGGCTTTCAAAAATAACTAAAAGTTAAGTTTTGTGTGTCTTGCTTAATAAAGGAAAATGAGTCACTGAGTTCAGGGCCATTGAGAGTGTGGAGAATTCTTCTTCAGAAAAAGTAATAGTAGAACATTCTGAGTAGATGGCAGAGTAGGTTAGAAAATTCCAAGCTCTCAAAATTTCCCCCAACAAAAGAGATAAAATAGCACGTTAGGACAAACAAATCATTGGGGTAAAAAAAAAAAAGGAGGAATAGGGGCACAACAGGGATCTTCCTGGCACAATTTGAGAAGATCAGAAGAAAAATCACAGGACAAAGTTTTGTCCCTGTCAAAAGTAAACACTTCCAGGCTAGGGTCCACCTTAACAACAAGCAGCAATTTCTGGGGTTAGCTGGGTTAGGAGGCTGCCTCAGGAACTTTTACCCCCAAGGCAGTGAAGGGAGTTGGGCATCTGAGGTGGGGAAGATTTAGGGAATCCTTGTTGACAAGGAACACCAGACCCAGCTGTGCTTTGGAGAGTAGTGGAGGTGAGAAGGAACCAGCACATGCCAGGTGAGTGCAGAAGCAGTGGAGTGGGGACACCACTGGCTGTGAGCACTTATAGGTGGCTGGAAGTCTTGATTTGAGGTCAAGATCAGAGGGGAAAACTGAAGTGGATGAGAGGGCAGAGGCAAAATCCTTCATCCCCAGGACTAGAGGTGATTATAAAAAGTAAATGATTACCAAAAAAATGCATAGGTGAAGATGAAAAAATCCAACCATAAAGAATTTCTATGGGAATAGAGAAGACTGAGGTTTGTCTCCAGAGGAGGATACTGAAGCAAAGAAACCCTCTTCTAATCCAAAGAGTAATGTCAAATGGTTACCTGCCCAAAAAGAATACACTGAAGAACTTAAAAGAAAGACTTTGAAAATCAAATGAGAGAACTGGAGGAAAAAGAAAAATAATAATAATACAAGAAAAACAAAAAGATTATGAAAGGAAAGTCAACCAATTAGAAATAGAGATCCAGAATCTTAAGGAAGAAAGTGACACCTTGAAAATTAGAATTGGAACTCAAATACAAAGTAAGAAAGAAAAAAAAAGTCATGTCATTCTCAAAACCTGTGTTGAGACTTGTCCATCTCTGCTTTCTTGTTTTCTTTTGTTCTCTGCTGTGCATTTTTTAACTTTGTTCTCTTTCTCCCCTCTCCCCACCCCACCAAGGCCACAATAGAGTTTAGATATGTTTCTTGATACATACATAAACATACAGATATACATATATACTTGTTCATATATACATGTGTATATAGATGTATGCTTTACCAAACATACTTTACTCCTGATCTTTGTTTTTATGTTTGTACATATCTCGTTTCCTATCCCTCCTGTCTCTACTACTTTACTTCTACCTACTACAAAGCCCTCCTATTATTTGCTTTCCCCCCTCCAAAGTTTCCTCCCCTATCCTCCCATTCCCGTTAATCTAAACATCTTTTACCTATTCTCTCATCCTCCCCTTTAAAAATCCCTCTCTTATCCTAGTATCTCCCTTGTCCTCTCCCTCTCACTATACCCCTAACATTTTATTTCTTTTAAATTTAGAAGACTTTTATACTGTTCTAAATACATACATACATATATATGTATACATATGTGTATACATATATGTATATGTATATATGTATATGTATATATATATATATATGTATATATATATCTCCCTCTTAAAACCATTCCCAATGAAAGTAGGTTATCAGAACTACCAGCCCTCCTCCTCCATCTAAATCCTCTGTATCCTCTGTATCCTTTCTTCATCTTGCACCTCTTTTGTATAAAGTAGTTACTCTTTTTAGCTGTTTCTAAATGTTTTTACTTTTTAAATTCATGTCATATTTAAGTTTACCCTCATCTTTCTTATGAGCTCAACAACTATTAATCAGAATTGTAGACATACATTTTACATCTTATTTTATATGAAAGATAAACAATCTGTCCTTATGAATCCCTTATAATCAGTCTTTAGTAAATACTTTATGTTTCTCTTGGTCCTTGTATGTCAAATCTTCTACTAAGTTGAGGATTGTTTTCAACAAAATTTTGAAAGTCTGAGGGTTTGTCAAATGTCCAATTCTTTTCATTCAACATAATACTTAAATTTGAAAGGTCTGATATTTTCGTCCAGAGCCCCAGGTCTTTTGCTCTTCAGTATATTTTGTTCCAAAACCTGCAGTCTTTTAATGTCTCTGCTGCTAGGTCTTACATAATTCTAATTGTGGCACCGTCATATTTAAAGTGTTTTAATCTTGTTGCATTTAATATTTTTTCCTTGAGCTCATGGGTTTCAGATTTTTACTATGATATTCCTATGAGTTTTCCTCATTTGATCTCTTTTAAATACTGTGCAATGGATTTTTTCTGTTTCTATTTCCCTGCTTTGTTCTAATGCTTCAGGACAATTTTTTAAAATTATTTCTTGCATTATTGTATCAAGATTCTTTTTTGTGTTTAAGTTTCAATATTTGAGATTATGATATGTTTTTGTTTCTTTTCTCTATTCTATATTTGTGTTCTGGTTAAATTTTAAAAAAATTAAAAATAGTAATATAAAACACAAAACTAGAATTGGGCAACATAAAGCTAGCAAAATTATAAGAGATCAATATGAGTAATGAAATAATAGAAGAGAAAGTGAAACATGTTATAAGAAAAACAGCAGATCTGGAGAATATATCAAAAAGACAAAATATAAAAAAATTATTGGACTAACTGAAATCTATGTTCAAAAAAATAATCTTGATACAATAATAAAAGAAATAATTAAAGAAAATTGTCCTGAAGCATTAGAACAAAGAGGAAAAGTAAAAACAGAAAAATCTACCATCACCACTTAAAAGAGATACCATAAGGAAAATTCATAATAGTATTAGAGTCAAATCTGAAACTCCCAGCTCAAGGAAAACTATTAAAAGCAATGAAAATAAAACAAATTAAATATGACAGCGCTACACTAAGAATCACACAACACCTAGCAGTGGAGACATTAAAGGACTGCAGGTCTTGGAACACTATATTTTGAAGTGCAAAAGAACTGGGGTTCTGGCCGAAAATATCACACCCAGCAAAGTTAAGCATAATCCTGAATTAAAAAAAATTCAACATTTGATCGACTGTCAAATTTTCAAAGCTTTGTTTAAAATAAACATTTCAACTTAATAGAATTGACATATAAGAGCCAAGAGAAACATGAGGTACATACCAAAGGCTGATTACAAGGGATTCAATAAGGACAGACTGTTAACTTTTCATTTATGTAAAATGCAAAATGTATGTCTAAGATTCTTGTTAATAATTGGGTCGCTCATAAGAAAGATTGGGGAAAACCTAAGTATGACATGAATTTGAAAAAGTAAAACCATTTAAGAACAGCTAAAAATAATCATAATTTTATACAAAGGAGGTGCAAGAGGAAGAACTGATACAGAGGAATTAGATAGGGGAGGAGGGCTGGTAGTTCTGGTAACCTACTTTCACTGGGAATGGGTTTGAGAAGGAACAATACATTTGTATTTAGAAGAGTATAAAAGTCTTCTAAATTCAGAAGAAATAAAACAGTAGGTGCATAGAGAGGGAGGAGAGACAATGGAGGGATCTTTAGAGGAAGGGGTGAGGGAATAGGTAAAAGGGGGCTACAAAATGGCGATCAATGGGAGTGGGAGGATAGGGGAGGGATCCTTGGAGGAGTGTAGGCAAGTAATACGAGGGGAAGGTAGCAGATAGAAGTAAGGTAGAAGAAGCAGGAGGGATAGGAAACAAGAGGTATAAACAAACAAAAACACAGATCAGGAATAGAATTGGTCTGGAAAAATACGTCTATATATATATGTATCTATATATTTATATGTATATAGCTATAGCTATAGAGAAATACATCCACAATTGTAGTATTCGGGGGGGAGGAGGAAGGGGAAGAAAGAACAAAGTAAAGAAGTGCAAAGCTGAGAACAACAGAAAACTTACATGGAAGCAAATAAAAGATGGACAGATCTCAACATAGTGTATAGTATTTATCATACAGGCTTTCTTGAAATGAAAATTTATTGTTACATATTTTGAATCCTTTCATGCACATGGCATATTTTTTCTTTCTTACTTTTTATTTAAGTGCCAATATTTAAGCTTATGATATATTTTCCTTTCTTTTCTCTATTCTGTATTTGTGTTCTGGTATTTGAGTCTAAAATAAAATTTGAATAAATGAATGAATGATGAATGAATAAAAGACATAATAACAGTAGCAATTGAGAGGGCAGCAGGAGCTAAATAGCTTTCTCAGAGTAGAGTTACCCCTATGACAGAATTTGAGTTGTAACAGTGTGGTGTTAGTGGTGTTTATCTGGGGGGGCCCCTCATAGTGTAAGGCACTACAGTGAGAGAGCTAGCTTAGGCAGGGAACATTTTTTTTTTTATTTTTAATATGTTTAGTTTTCAGCATTGATTTTCACATGCGTTTGAATTACAGATTTTCTCCCCATTTCCACTCCCCCCTCCCCTCCAAGATGGCATACACTCTGGTTGCCCTGTTCCCCAGTCTGCCCT
>JAQQSZ010016702.1:0-10963 GCA_028646595.1 Phalanger gymnotis
AAAAAAAAAGTTTTTTCATGCACCTAGAAAATAAGATACACAGGCAATGGGGCATAGAAATCTATCTTGCCCTATAAGATAGGAAGGGAAAAGGGGATGGGAGGGAGTGGGGAGACAGAAGGGAGGGCTGACTGGGGAACAAGGCAACCAGAATATATGCCATCTTGGAGTGGGGGGGAGGGTAGAAATGGGGAGAAAAGTTGTAATTCAAACTCTTGTGAAAAATCAAAAGTGAATATATTAATAAAAAGTGAATATATTAATTAAAATTTTAATAAAAATACCTGTGAGGTAAGGAGAGCAAATGGGATTATACCCATTTTACAGAAGAGTTAGCAGACAGAGGCCAGATGATTTGCCCATGTTCACACAGCTATTGACTGTCAAACCAGGATTTCAATCAAACACATATCTCTGAAATGTAAATCCGATTTTTCCCTGCTATGTATTTGGGGCCAGCGCTGGTTAAAATGGCAATATGGACAAAGTGTTGATGGCAGCTCTATCACTCTCATCCCCCAAAATGAATAAAGCCATAATGCTTCCTCCTAGCCTCTGGTTGCTCTAGAATTTCTTTCTCTCTACCTCCATCCTTGACTCTATCACTAACTGATTAGATGAACTCTGTGCCTCAGCTCAATCATCTCTAAGATGGGACTAATGGCATGTACACTTCTCACTGGGATGTTGTGAGAATCAAACAAGATTAGGCATGTGGCGGCACTTTGAAACAAGAAAGAAATATAATCACAAAGAACAGCCATCATCATTGTGGTTACTGTTATAAATGTCATCTTCTTTGATGGGGTTCAGCAAGAAAGGGTCCTAAAACCAGTTACCATCCTATTTCTTTTGTGTTTAATGTTAGTATTGCTGTTATTTGTTGTTATCAAAAGTCGGGGGGACTTTTCCTCTCTTCCCTCCCAAGGACCCCACCTTTTGTTTGTTTGTTGTTTTTTTTTTCCCATTGGTCCTCTGGAACCAATACCTTAACCCAGAAAATGACTTTAATGGTGGGGGACTTTAGGCATTGTGGTCAGTCACTGAGAAAGTTGTTTGAGGGTTAGGGGTCACCCTAAAAATGACCCTATAACAATAGGTTCTCAAAGAAAGGGTGAAACAGGATTCTCTTTCACATTCCCAGATTATCTCCTACCTTACTGATTCTTTCTTTATCTTAGAACTGACTTTGACCCAATTTCCCAACCCCTGCCAAAGGGAATATCTCAGTTACAAGTCGACAGTCTCGCCACCATCTATATTTTTGATGAGGCAACATGGCACAATGGAGAGAATTATAGATTTAGAATCTGGAAACACTGAGATGGAATACTGGCTGGGCATTTTCCATCTGTGTGACCTTGGGGAAATTATTTAAGTTCTTAATTTTCCTTCTTAAATAATTTAATTCCTCATCTTTTCCTTATCTGCAAAATGAGTGGGTCAAACTAAATAGGATTTCCAAGGTCCCTTCTAGATTTATTAATATCTTTTCTTTTCTGGCAAGGCAATCAGGATTAAGTAACAAGATCACACAGCTAGTAAGTGTCAAGTGTTTATTAATATCTTTCCAAATTTGTTCAATAAAATTCAATTTGACAAAGTCAAAGTAAGAACAAAGAATACATTGCTTATACCTTGAGGGATCAGGACAAGTTTCATGTAGGAGGCAGCTTTTCTTTGAAGGAAGTTAAGGATTCTACCAGGTAGAGGTAAGGAGAAACATGGGGTGACTTATACAAAATGTAGAGACAGAAGATGGAATGTTATCTATAGGAAAAAAGTTAGCAAAGAAGTTTGCCTGGGATGGAGAGAATTCAACAGGAAATACTATGAAATAAAACTGGGAAGATATTTGGGAGCCAGACTATGGATGGCTTTAAATGTCAAGCTGAGGAGGCTTTGCTTTTTATTCTAAGTAGCAATAGGGAGCCGTTGAAATTTTTTGAGCAGAAAAAACAACATGGATAGATTTGTGTTTTAGGAATGTCAATTTGGTATCTATATATAGTATGGATTATAGAGGAGAAAGAATAGAAGTAGAGATACCAACTATGAGGCTATCATAATAGTCCAAGCAAGAGATAAGGATGTCCAAATCCAGGGTAGATACTTTGGAAGTGGAAAGAAGGGTATGGATGTAAGAGATGTTATAGAAATGAAATTAACAAAATTTGTCCATTGCTAGGCTATGGGAGCTGAAAGACAGAAAAGAGTGAAGGAGGATTCCAAGGTCACAAAACTGGCTAATGGGAAGCCTGATGCTGCCCATTTTCATTGAGTTGTGTTTTTTATTTTTTGCTGGGCTTTTTTGGTTCTTGTTTTTCCTTTTTTTCCTTCCTTTGCTCAGGGGCAGAAGGCTATGCAAAGACAACACAAAGGCAAAATTACCACATTAGGCAAAAGAAAGTATGCTGTTAATCAATTCCCTAATCTTGCAATTAATTTTGCAAAACATTTTCCAGTAAGACCACCACTTCTTGGGTTATTTACAAGTGTTCGTCATGGTCCCGTTTTTTGATATGTAGTCTCAGTTCAATGGAAGGTTTCTTTAGAAAAAAAAAAAGTTGTTTTATTCTAAGAATCAAAAACACATTTCCACTGAAAGAAAGGAAAAGAAAAGCTAGCTATTTGTTGGGACATCAAATAGCTTAGAGGTAAATATCAGAACATCAGTCACATTGCCCAAATCTGGGTAAGTTTTGTTCAAAATAGGAAATGGATTCATTCAAATCCAACTAATCTTTTAAGACAAATCATGGAGGGAAAACATAGAGTGAGTCTGACATTAAATAAAGTAATGGGAAAAACTATTCAGATTGTTTATTCACCTTTTAGTGGAGAATCCAATCTAGAGTTGTAGGCCCCAGGCCTGAGGAATTCTGCCACATTCCCTGTTCACTTACAAACAAGAAGATTCGAGGCTGAAATAGAGCCATTCCAGAGCCTGGAACATTTGTCCATCCATCCATGCATCTATCCATCCATTCATTCATTCACTGTACATGTGTCGAGCATCTTCCTTGTATTATGTACTGCCAGTCAACATTTATTAAGTGCCTACTATGTGCCATGCACCATGCTAAGCTACTGTAGAAAAACACAGATTAAATTGCATACAACAAATACATAATAAATACATACATTGGCAAAGCACTAGGCTGGAAATTTGGAGATACAAAGACCAACCCAATAGGAAGCCCCTGTACTAAAGGAAATTATGTTCTGCTGAGGGGATACAACAGCAATCAGTTGTCAATAAGTGGCCCTGTGCTGATGAAGTAATAATAAAAATGATAGCCAGCATTTCTCCATTTTACAGATGAGGAAACTGAGGCAGACTAAGGGTAACTGGCTTCTCCAGGGTCACACAGCTAGTAATAATAATAATAATGGCTAACTGTCATGTAGCTCTTACTATGTGCCAGGCATTGTGCTAAGCACTGTATAATGATTATCTCATCTGATGCTCATAATAACCCTGGGAGTTAAGTGCTATCATTATTCACATTTCACAGATGACGAAACTGAAGCTAGTAGAGTTAAGTGACTAGCTCAAGGTCACTCAGCTAGTAAGTGTCAGGTCTTCCTGACTCCAAGCCTATTGAGCTGACCCATAGTACCTGTGGTATTCACTATGGGCCAAACACTGTACTAAGAACTGGGAATACAGAGATGAAACCGAACAGTCACTGCCCCCAAATATCTTAGCTTCTGGGTGATGGAGGTAGGGGAACCAAAACATGTAGGACTTTAGGATCATAGATGAAGAGCTGGAAGAAACCTCACCAGTCACATGGAACAACATGGACGAGGAAACTGAGTTTGGGATAAATTAAAAATTCACTTGTTTTGACTGAAATGCTGCTCTCCTGGTTTGATATCCAGGTGTTTTCCCATAGTTCTCTGCAGTCAAGCAGGAGAAGTTAGAAGCATGAATGAAGAGCTACAACAGCGCCACTAGGGGAACATCAGAGAGTGGATGTCAACCTGTGGTTCTGTCCCTGGATCGGTCCAGTCTCCACTAGGGTGTCTGATGCTGGGAGCTTAGAACACCTCTGATGGTTAATCTGGAGGCAGCCTCCCAGGAGCTTTGTCTCTTTCATTTTAGGATCTTCTTCTACCACTATGCCAAACAAGACTCATACCTCTTCGGTACCAGAGCCCTGCAAATTCTTACATGGTGTTTTACCTGAGCTTTCTTTTCTCCAGGTTTGACGTTCTAGGTTCCATCAATCAACCTTCAGACCCCTCACCAACATGGTTGCCCTCCTCTAGATCCTTCCCAGCAAATTTCATCTTTCCTCCAATGTTAAACCTTACAACTTAACAAGCCTTAGCGCTGATTAATTTATTAGCCCCTTTAATAGAAAGCAAGGCAATAGCACTTACCTCACAGGGTGGCACTGTGCTAAGCACTTTACCAATCTCATTTGATCTTTACAACAAATCTGGGAGGTAGGTGCTATTATTAGCTCCACTTTACAATTGGGGAAACTAAGGCAGATATAGGCTAAATGACTTGCTTAGGGTCACACAACTAATTAGGTTCTGAGGCCACATTTGAACTCAGGTCTTTCTGACTCAAGGCTCAGCAGTCACTGTGCCTACTTATTGAATAGTAAGTGGTTAACTGATGGTATAGTGGGTAGAGGGCCAGGTAGTACAGTGGATAGAGTCAGGAAGACCTGAGTTCAAATCCAACCTCAGACACTTACTAGCTTTGTGACCTTGGGCAAGTCACTTAATCCAGTTTGCCTCAGTTTGCCTGTTAAAGAATGAGCTGGAGAAGGAAATTACAAACCACTCCACAATCTTTGCCAAGAAAACCCCAAATGGGGTCACAAAGAGTTGGACATGACAGAAAATGACGAATAATAACAAGTGGTTAATACACCAGGACAATCTCTTCTCTCCTATCCAAAAGACTAGAGGGCTTAATGGGGTTGGAGTGGAAAGTAGAACTTCCCAGAATGTCAGGGTTTGCTCTTCTGGCAAATTCATGTTCATTTTCCTTTCCAGGTAAATCATGGGACACATCTGAAGGGGCTTATCCTGGATTTCTGCAGACTGTTCAAAGAAGCTTAATTGTTACTATATGAATGTCCAATGTTTACCCCTTTAGGCGAGAGAATGGCTTGATTTTTCTCTTTCATCTTATTTGTTGCAGTTTTAGAAGTTTTATTCTATTTTGTTTCCTATATTTTCGAAAAGATACTGGGAAAGTGGATTAGTCATTGTCCTTTATTTTTGAAGAAGACCAAAGTCACATCACTATGCTGGGGTCAAGGTACAGTGTTTCCAACGGTGGCTGATCAGACCAATATGAGCTCAGAAGGCTCTACCACACAGACTATCTGTGCCCATGTCTTGGAGTGGAGATCTCTCTGAATTTGGGAGAGTATAAAGAGCTGCAGACATTAAAGCAAGAGTAAGCCTGGGAGAGCTTTGTATAATATACACGAGGGGTGAGTGTCTAGGTTTTCTCTTAGTTCTCTTGTTCTCTAGCCTTTCTTCCAAAAAGGGAAAAGGGAGGCAAAAGGTCTGACTCTATCACTTATTATTGTTGTTTATCCTTCATTCTCAAAGAGGACCACGACATCAGGAAGATGATGCTATGACTTGCAAATGAATTGGATTTAAGTGAGGGAGGGCTGTGCAAAGTCACCAGCCTCACTTTCTCCTCTGGAGCCAACTGGGTCCAGTGGCAAGATAGATCAGGAGGACTGGAGATGGGCCCCCTCTATCACTTAACTACAAGAAAAAAAGAGCAGCTCTGCTTTACAACATTGCAAGCCAACTAATTCATCCCTAACTAATCCACCTCAATCTCAGCCCATTAATTCACTCTCAATCAATGAAATACAATTAAAGCCACTAACAAAGGCTTATTACCCTGTGTTGGGGGTTGATCGAGGGCATGTTCTCAGAGTTCATTTCCTCCAAGGCACTCTGGAAAATATAGACAATGTTAGAGCTAGAAAGGATCATAAGCAAGAGTCAAACTGGATCCTTTCGTGTTTTGGTTTTTGGTTTTGGGGTTTTTTTAATGAGGGTACTTGAAGTACTATAGGGATAGCTAGCTGTACTTTATATGTAGAGGCAAAGTTGGACCCTCAGGGCAGTTATAACTGTTGCAGGGATCATTGGAGAGATTCTGCCCCTACCCTCGAATAATCCCTCAGCTCCTCCAGGTGACCATCAAAGAATGGACTCTACCCTTGGGGGTAACTACCAGTGAGTAAGAGCCTCACATCTTGCCTTTTCATGTTGGGTGGGACAGAGTAAGTCACACACTATTCAGGGGCATGGATGGATTGTGACTTACCTCACAGATATCATGACACAATCTTTTCCCAAAACCCACCCATCTTCCAAACCTCCCTATCACCAAAGTTCTTACCACTTCAAGTCAACAAGTAGTTATTCGACATGTATTTATTAAGGACCTTCTATGTGTCAGGCTCATAATACTAACACCATTCATTCACTAAGCACTGACTTCAGTGTCATCTTGGATTCCTCACTTTTCCTTCACACCACATCCACATTTCCCATCACTTTTCACATCTTGTTGGTTTTACCTCTCTATCTTTCGCATCTGTCCCTTTCTCTCGACTCATACAGCTAGAACCCTCCTCTATCCTTCATTTCCCTCAATCTAGTTACACTCACACTTTATCACTTCTTACTTGGACTATTTTTAACATCCTCCTAATTTGTCTCCCTGTTTCAAGCCTCTCCCCATTGGGATCCATCCTCCTCCACACAATGGCCAAAGTGGTTTTCCTAAAGCACAAATCTGACCCTGTCATTCCTTTAGTCAATAAACTCCAGTGATTCACCATTGACAATAGGTCAAACATTATCTCATCTTCATCTCCTCTTTTTAAACATCCATTTTACATATAAGTAATGATGATTAGTACGTGTATATAATTTTAAACTAGTAACTATGTTATTTAAGCAGGCTTAGAGTCAGGAAGACCTGAGTTCAAATCTTGCCTTGGATGTTTGCTAGCTATGTGACCCTGAACAATTCACTTAACCTCTCTTTACTTCAATTGCCTCAGTTTCCTAATCTGAAAAATGATGATAATAATAGCACCTACATCACAGAGATAACATACATAAAGCATTCTTCAAATCCTAAAGAACTATATGAATGCTAGTTATTATTATATACATATTAAAGATGTAGATTCATTTTTTAAATGGCATAAATACCAAAAATATTTGGAGACCACTGGACTGGATGACCTTTCATGAAGCTTTCCCTCTATGACCTTATGATCCTTTGAAATACTCTGAGAGTCCTTCCTTCCACTTGAACCTTTGCTTGTTTACCTAGAAAGAGGTTAAAGCTGGTTGTACATGAGCGGCACATTCATCAAGGATGGGAACATTGGAATTGCTAGGCACCAGCTACTTGAACAGTTTGGTGGGTAGTTCTCTGAATGACACAGGCAAAAACAAGGAAATGATAAATAGCCTTGAATTAATCATCATCTGTGGCAACAAGGCAAATGCTTTGGTCATAAATTGTCTAGTACAGCTGGACCCAGAGCCAAAAAATGAAAATTTACAAGTAAATGTTTATTCCTCTGAGTTGATGTACAGAAATAAAATATCCATCAATGGCATAAAAGGTTAAATAGAGTGCTCTAAGTGACCAGGGCAAAGAAATTAATTGCCTAATTACATTTTTATGTGCTCCTAATGATGTAAGGAAGAGGAAGTGGGACTGAATCTCAGTCCAAATCCAAATGGTCAAGGTGAAGAACAGAAGGTACAATTAGTTGATTAATTAAGAATGTCCTGGATGGCCAACCCAAATAATGCAAAATTACTCATTTATTTGGGCTAGATTCTTAGGCCAAGTTTGAACTTTAGGTAGGAGAGCTATTTGCAGAGTATTTCCAAGTCAACAGATAATACATTAAGACAGTTTCTGACCTGTAATCTTGGCCACCTCTCTGATGATTCGAATACCACCTATGCTTCATGGCAAAGCTGAAGATACAAAATCTTCCAGTAGGAAGGGAATTCAGAGGTCATCTTACCCACCTCTGGACCTAAACTAGAATCGCTTCTACCAGATTCCCACCAAGGGGTCATCCAACTTCTCTTGAAGATTTCCCCAGTCAATGGGGAAATTGCTTCCCATTGCTTTTTAAGTCAAACCATTCTTCTTTCAGAAATCTCTAAATATTAGGAAGTTTTTCCTTTCATAGAGTAGAAAACTTTTCCTTTGCAACTTCTGCTCATTACTCCCAGTTCTGTTCTTTGGGGGCCAAGTATAATGAATTTAATCCACCTTCCTTTTACATACTTGAAGATAACTACCAAATCACACTCTAAGTTTTATTTTCTCCCAGCCTAACATTTTTGAGTAGTGAAGTTAGAAGCCACATTTTGCAAACAGTTTGAGGAATGAGAAGAGGGGATGTGGAGGCAACAAATGTAGATCTTTTTAAAAAACTTGGTTGTGAAAGGGAAGAGAAATATTGTTAAATATAGACTCCTTGAGGGCAGGAACTGTTTCCTTTCCTGCTTTGAATCTCCAGCACCTGGCACAGTGCCTGAAATATAGCAGGCATTTAAATGCTTGTCGATTGATTCCACTTTCTTAGAGGTCTTTATTACAAAGCTAGATAACCCTTTGTGAGATGTGTTATAAGGAGGGGTTGCTTTTCAGAAATGGGTTGGACTAGATGGTCACAAAGATCCCTTCCAACTCTGAAATTTTGTGATTTGCCCATAGACACAGAGTTAATAAGTATTAGAGGCAGGATTCAAAGCCAAGTCTTCCTGACAGATAGATAGATAGATACATACATATATATACATATAAACATACATGCTTTCATACATACATATACACACCCAGAGATGCGTAGATGGATAGATGGACAGACAAAGCATTTACAAAACACTGTGTTCTAGGCACTGTACTACTCTAACAGCAACCACACTGGCATACCCAGGATGGTTGCCAGCACAGGTTCTTAGATTTGCTTTGCTATGATAGATAGCTGTTTCAGAGGTCAACAATCTTCTATAATTACATAAAATACTGAGAAAATACAGAGAAGAGAAATAAAGACCAACAGACAGGGCTCTACTGCCTGAATCAAAACAAAACTATTATATATGCTTTACATTCACCAGTGGATCCATAGAGACTTTACCTCTGAGCAGTCAGGGACCCCTGACTATGGCTACTCAGAGTCTTGACCAGGGAATCACAAGCTCCTTCCTTTAAGCAATCCCCCAAAGCAAAAGCTCACCTCTCAGAATATACACTCTTTCCGCTAATAGGTTCAAAGCCAGAACCCTCCTGACTCAGTGCCTAACAAGAAATTAACAAAAGGGGGTGTGGAGCCAAGATGGCAGCTGGAAAGCAGGGACTTGCTTAAGCTCTCCCCCAGGACCCTCAAAACACCAATAAAAATGGATCTGAACAAATTCTAGAGCTGCAGAATCCACGAAATAGCAAAGGGAAGCAGGGCTTCAGCCCATGAAAACGTGGATGGTCCCAGGGAAGGGTCTATTTCATGGAGCTGGGAGCAGAGTGAGCAGAGCCCAGCATGGGCTGTGCCAGGACCAACCAGACCTGGAGCCAGGGGGAATAAGTAGTAGGGCCCTGAATCATTGAGCAGCAGCAGCAGTTACAAGACTTCTCAACCCACAAACACCAAAGACAACAGAAAAGGTTAGTGGAAAAACCGCTAGATCTGAGTGAAAGGAGTGCATGGTTGGCCCTAGCCCCAGGGGCACAGAAGTGGTGCAGCTCTGGGGCTGCTTCCAGAGCTCCAGCTGCGGTTGCTTCTAGGCTCAGGCCCACCCTGTGGTAGGAATTAAGCAGCAGATCAGAGAGGGCGTGCAAAACCTGCTTGGATCTGGGTTGCAGTACGGGTTGGCGGTTTTGGGGGGAGGAGAAGAGCTGGTGTGGCAAAGTTTGCTGTGTAGAAGTAGCTCTGAAAACAGCAGCACAGCCCATAATGCTTGGGACAAAGTACTGTCTACTCTACAAGCAGTCATACGCTGACAAAAAAGTCAAGGGTCAAGTAGTTGGCTGGGAACATGAACAGGCAGTGAAAACCAACTCAGACTCAAACTCAGATTTTGGAATCTTTCTTTGGTGACAAAGAAGATCAAAACATACAGCCAGAAGAAGTGACCAAAGTCAAAGAGCCTACATCAAAAGGCTCCAAGAAAAACATGAACTGGTCTCAGGCCGTGGAAGAACTCAAAAAGGATTTGGAAAAGCAAGTAAGAGAAGTAGAGGAAAAATTGAGAAGAGAAATGAGAGTGATCTAAGAAAACCAGGAAAAACAAGTCAATGCCTTGCTAAAGGAGACCCAAAAAATCCTGAAGGAAACAACACCTTAAAAAATAGACTAACTCAAATGGCAAAAGATCTCCAAAAAGCCAATGAGGAGAAGAAGGCCTTGAAAGGCAGAATTAGGCAAATGGAAAAGGAGGTCCAAAAGACCACTGAAGAAAATACTACCTTAAAAATTAGATTGGAGCAAGTGGCAGCTAGTGCCTTTAGGAGAAATCAAGATATTATAAAAGAGAATCAAAGGAATGAAAAAATGGAACACAATGTGAAATATCTCACCACTGACCTGGAAAATAGATCAAAAAGAGATAATTTAAAAACTATTGAACTACCTGAAAGCCATGATCAAAAATAGAGCCTAGATATCATCTTTCAAGAAATTATCAAGGAGAACTGCCTTGATATTCTAGAGCCAGAGGGTAAAATAGAAATTGAAAGAATCCACCAATCACCTCCTGAAAAAGATCCCAAAAAGAAAACTCCTAGGAATATTGTCACCAAATTCCAGAATTCCCAGGTCAAGGAGAAAATACTGCAAGCAGCCAGAAAGAAACAATTTGAGTATTGGGGAAACACAATCAGGATAACACAAGATCTAGCAGCTTACATTAAGGA
>JAQQSZ010016703.1:0-10963 GCA_028646595.1 Phalanger gymnotis
TCTTTCTTTCAGTGTGAATGACATCGTAGCTGTGGGCCCGGAGCATTTCTATGCCACCAACAGCCACTATTTCTCCGATATTTTCTTAAAGTATCTGGAGGTCTACTTGAATCTGCGCTGGACAAACGTCATTTACTATAGCCCCGAAGATGTCCGTGTGGTGGCCGAGGGCTTCGACTCCGCCAATGGCATCAACATGTCCCCAGATAAGAAGTATGGTTGGTTGGTCAGTTACTGGGGATTCTTGAGCCCCTGGGGAAGTTCCAGCCCTGCCTGAGAAAGCCCAGACTCCTCAGACAGGGGGCTGTCACCCTACAGTGCTATTCCAGACCTTAAGGTCCCTACCATCAATAGAGTTTGGGGTCCTGCTTTTTAAAGGTCTCTTATTTTTAATTACACTTTTCAGAGATTCAGTGAGCTAGATGTTACTTTGCGGTGACCCTGGGATCCACAGGGTCATAAGTTTAGGGGTGAAAGAGACCTCAGCAGTCAACTTGTCCACCCCCATCATTAGGTGGGGTTACTGAGGCCATGGGGATGAAGAGGTGGATGCCCAAGGTCATGCAGGGCACAGCCTTAGAGGCTTGGTCTAAACCCATGTCTTCACGATCCTAGAGTCTGGATTCTTTTCCCTGGGTGCACCGTGGCACTTTGCAACCAGACACCTTCATTTTCAGTATAACAAGAAATATGAGTTATAAAACGTACATCAGTCCAGGTGTGAAGGATCTGCTTGGATAAGGTTAAAATACTGAAGAAAATGAAGAGCAAAAAATAGATTTGTGACCCCCAATGTCTGCCTTGTCGGCCCCTCCAGACTCCTCTCTAGGGCAGTGGGCTTCTCTTTTAGCCACGCCGTGCTGCACCATGCAGGAAGGGGCAGAGGAGATGGTCATGGCCAGAGCTTTCCAAACCTCCAAGTGCAATGAAGGTGGCGGGGTTGTTCCCACTCAATCCTACCCCAAAGGGACCCCAGCAGGTGCCTAAAGTCCCACTCTTGAAACAAAACTACAGTGAATAGTGGGCAGACCACTCCATGGACATGCCTTGGCACTCTCTAGGCCAAGTGGTCTGCATCTTGTCAGCATCATGGGCCTCACGGGCACCCCTCAAGTGCACTGGACAAAATATGTCAAACCAATGAGACTGACATTCAGTTATCAGTTGTCCTGTGGACCACGGGCTAAGGACCCCACTCCAGCTATAGGCCAGGCTTTATGTGGATGCATCTCTTTAACAAATGTGTCCCTTTGGTGAAGGTACATCTATGTCGCAGATAGCTTTGCCCATGAAATCCACGTCATGGAAAAATACGCCAATTGGAGCTTGAGTCAAGTAAAGGTAAGGGGACAGGATGACTCATCCATCCTAGCTGGGATGCTGGCATCCCAGCTGCCTGTCCCGCATGGCTATCCCAGCCTTCTGTGTCCAGGAAAGGCCTTGCCTTAGCGGTCATACTGACCAATCTCAAGGTTGTACTTCTCCCCTCTTCCCCCTTCATCATTGGCCCTGGGTATGCTTAGATGGTGGATTCTGGTCCAAAGCCACCAGGCATTGATGGCCATGAATCTGGCCATCCGGTGAGGTTTCCCAAGGCAAAAAGCTCAGGGATCAGTGCTCCCAGAAGGAAAACTGATAAGCAAAAGTCAAGAGGCCCTTGTGTCCTCATGCTCAAACCCTCATGGGAAGTTGGTTCAAGATGGCTAGGCTTCTCTGTTTGGGCACTGAGCTCCCAAGGCATGGCCAGTCTTACCTGGAGAGGGAGACCTTGTTCCCCAGAGCTGATGGCCATTGTTACAGTGAGAAGAATTCACTTTATGTGGGATCATGCCCACGTCCAGGAGGTGGACATGTAGCTCGGCCCAGGAGCCAGCTGGGTATAAGGAGGTCATTGTGAAGTCATATGACATGTGCAGCCTGTGTAGACATCGTCCTGTCTTCCTTTGGCAGGTACTCCACCTGGACACGATAGTGGATAACCTGTCTGTTGACCCTTCCACGGGAGACCTCTGGGTGGGCTGTCACCCCAACGGCCAGAAACTGTTCATCTATGACCCCAGTAACCCTCCTGCATCCCAGGTAGGTCCCCTGACATACCCAAGGTGAGGCTCATCCTCTCCTCCCTCTCACTGGTCCAAGCCAGCTCATTGGCCCAGCTCCCTGGGTCCCCTCATTCACCTGTGAAGAATCAATGCTCAGCCAGAATGACCAGTTAGAATACTTCAGAGAATGAAGTGGGAGCGTGATGTGTGTGGGAGCATGATGGCTGTTGATCATGAAGAGGGAGCCAGAGTTTCATACAGGGAGCTCCCTTTAGGGGTCTCAACACCAGACTTCTCACAAACTTGTTTCCTCATGGGGTAGAAGTTGGTCCCAGTGGTGCTGCCTATGGACAGGGGCTGATGCCAGGCTGTGTTCCTCTCTGCTCAGGTGCTTCGGATCCAGAACATTCTTTCTGAGATGCCCACAGTGAGCACAATCTATGCCAACAATGGATCCGTGTTGCAGGGAAGCACCGTGGGCTCTGTGTATGGTGGGAAGCTGCTCATTGGCACACTGTATCATAGGGCCCTGCAGTGCCAGCTCTGAGGGGCATCCACAGCCCCAACTCTTACTAACACCAAATTCACTCTGAATTGTCCATCCTGAGGAAGTGTGCATAGTACAGGTGACTAAGATGGAGGTGTTGTGAAGGAAGTGCTTGTCTTCCTGGGCAAGGAAATGAGAGACGGGGTGGTGCAGGGGGCTCCGGGGCAGCTGTACTGCCAGCTACATGTCCCTGCCCTATTGCCTCTGCCCAAGCCCTCACAAGGCTCCCAGGACAGAGCCCAGTGGTTGGGCTGCCCTAGCCCCCTCCCAGTGACCACTGACTCAGTTCAGCATCACCTACTGTCCTCTTGTTGTTTACAACCCCAACGATTAAAGATTTCCTTAAACCAGAGATCGCATTTGTCCAAGTCATCCCTCACATGCTGCCTCTGGGCACCTAAGAAGCCAACTTCTTTACTGAAAAATAAAATACATTTTTGGGTTATCTTTTGTTTTCCATCCCCTGCATTTTCCCTAATTCTCTCTCACGGCCTCTCCCAAAGAGCCAGCCCTCACAAAGAGGCAGACATATTGACAAAGTCTGAAGACACATGCAGTTTTCCACTCTCATGCCCCCACCCCCAACTCTGCAACAAAGAAAAGGGAAAAGGCTCCTGTCCTGTCTCTTCCTCAGGCAGAGCTGGGTAACTGTCTTGCAATGGTCATTCTTTCTTTAGGGGTGTATTGTTCGAGTCCTGCTGCCCCCACTCTGCATCAGCTCAGTAAGTCTTCCCAGGCTTCTCCATATTCACAATCCTTGTTTCTTACAGAAGAATCGTGTTCCCTTGAGATTCTATACTACCCTTTG
Organism: Phalanger gymnotis; assembly: GCA_028646595.1. Classification (NCBI taxonomy): domain Eukaryota; kingdom Metazoa; phylum Chordata; class Mammalia; order Diprotodontia; family Phalangeridae; genus Phalanger; species Phalanger gymnotis. The sequence continues at coordinate 3,398 of JAQQSZ010016703.1, forward strand.
CTCAACCAGTCCCCAATTCATGGACATTTACTATTTTCAGTTCTCTGCTACCACAAAAATTAAAGCAGCCTCTTTCAAGTAAAGGCTTCAGGTACAGGGTGCAGGGTGGCAGTGTGGGTTATTTAGTTTCCATTAGTAACTGATGCTCAGTACTAGGCTCTCAGATTCTGCCATGCTAGACAAAATCCTACCCCAAGGTCGATTCTTTCACCAAGTCTTGTCAAACCAGGGAAGAAAGCCTTGAGCATTCCAGCGGCCACACTTGCCTTGACCTACCACGCTACTCCCTAAGGAGGGAGCTGGTCATCAGACGTCCCATGGCTTTTTAGGAGCCAAAACCAAAAAAACTTAGAGCCCCTCACCCTGTCCTCGGGGATGATTGTGCCCGCTTCAGATGCCTACGTGGGTAACTTTTTCCAGAATATAATTGGCATAAAACTATCTACTTTCTAATGCCTGCCTAGTAAATGTGAAGAGCTTAATTGGTGCTGTAAAAAGAACACTGGCTTCCCATGTTACCTAGGGCAGGTCACTCATCTTCTCCGAGGTAGATGGCCCCTGCCAGCTCTGAATCAATGGCAAAAATGGACGAATGAATGTGTGTTGTTCTTTAGCGATCAGTAAGGGAGAAGTAGAAAGGCTCAACTGAGCCTTCTGTGGGGTCTCCATTCAAAAAAGAGGAACATTTTATAGTGTCTAGAGTAACTTTAAATGGAATTTCTCTTTCTATCTCTTGCTGTTGGGCTTCGCTAGTAATGTGTAGGAATGCTGAGGATTTATGTGGGTTTATTTTATATCCTGCAACTTTGCTGAAGTTGTTTATTATTTCAAGTAGTTTTTTACTTGATTCTCTAAGTAAATCATCATATCATCTGCAAAAAGTGATAATTTAATTTGTTCTTTGCTTATTCTAATTCCTTCAATTTCTTTTTTCTTTTATTGCTAAAGCTAACATTTCTAGTATCAAATTGAATAATAGGGGTGATAATGGACATCCTTGTTTCACCCTTGATCTTATTGGGAATGCATCTAGCTTATCCCCATTACAAATAATGCTTGTTGATGGTTTTAGGTAGATGCTATTTATAATTTTAAGGAAGGCTCCATTTATTTCTATGCTTTCTAGTGTTTTTAATAGGAATGGGTGTTGTATTTTGTCAAAAGCTTTTTCTGCATCTGTTGAGATGATCATATGGTTTCTGCTAGTTTTGTTGTTCTTATGAAACCCAGGGCCTATATGAACATAATTACAAAACACTTTTCACACAAATAAAAGCAGATCTAAATAACTGGAAAAACATCAATTGCTTGTGGTGAGGCCAAGCTAATATAATAAAAGTGACAATTTTACCTAAATTAATTTACTTATTCAGCACCATACCAATCGAACTATCAAAAATTATTTTACAGAGCTGGTTAAAATAATGACAAAATTCATCTGGAAGAACAAGAGGTCCAGAACATCTAGGGAATTAATGAAAAGAAATGCTAGGGAAAGTGGCCCAGCCATACCAGATATTAAACTGTATTATAAAGCAGCAATCATCAAAACTACTTGATACTGGCTAAGAAACAGAGTGGTGGATCAGTGGAATACGCTAGGTACACAAGACATAGCAGTCAACGACTATAGCAATCTACTCTTTGATAAACCCAAAGAATCCAGCTGCTGGGCTAAGAACTCACTATTTCACAAAAACTGCTGGGAAAATTGGAAAATGGTATGGCAGAAACTGGGCATAGATCAATATGTTACACTGTATACCAAAACAAAGTCAAAATGGGTTCATTATTTAGGAATAAAGGCTGATACTATAAGCAATTTGGGAGAGCAAGGAATAGTTTACCTATCAGATTTATGACACAAGAGATAGAGAGCATTACAAGATTCAAAATGGATAACCTTGATTATGTTAAATTGAAAAGTTTTTGTATAAACAAAGCCAATGCAACAAAGATTAGAAGGGAAGCAGAAAACTGGGAGAAAATCTTTACAACCAATATCTTTGATAAAGGCCTCACCTCTGAAATATACAGGAAACTGAGTCAAATTTATAGGAATACAAGTGATTCCCCAATTGAGAAATGGTCAAAGGATATGAACAGGCAGTTTGCAGAGGAAGAAATTAAAGATATCTATAGGCAAATGAAATAATGCTTGAAATCTCTACTGATTAGAGAAATGCGAATCAAAACAACTCTTAGGTACCACATCTCTCCTGTCAGATTAGCTAAAATGACAAAACAGGAAAATGATAAATGCTGCAGAGGATGTGGGAAAATTGGAACATTGTTACATTGCTGGTGGAGTTGTGAACTGATCCAGCCATTCTGGAGAGCAATTTGGAACTGTGCCCAAAGGGCTATAAAAATGTGTATACCCTTTGACCAGCAATACTACTTCTAGGGTTGTATCCCAAAGAGATCACATAAATGGGAAAGCGACCCATATGTACAAAAATATTTATAGCAGCTCTTTTTGTGGTAGCAAAGAATTGGAAATCAAGGGAATGCCCATCAACTGGGTGAACAAGTTGTGGTATATGAATGTAATAGAATACTATTGTTTTATAAGAAATGGAGAAGATACAGACTTCACAATAACCTGGAAAAACCTACACGACATAATGCTAACTGAGCGGAGCAGAACCAGGAGAACATTGTAGAAAACCACAGATATATTGATTCTGTGATGACTAACCTTGATAGACTTGGCTCTTCTCAGCAATATAGGTTTAGAAACAACTCCAAAGGACTCATGATGGAGAGAGCTATCTACATCCAGAGAAAGAACTATGGAGTCTGAATGCAGATTGAGTCACACTATTTGCTCTTCTTTTTTTTTCTTCTTTTATTTTTTTTCTCCTCTTTTGTTATTGTTTTTGTCCTTTTGATTTTGTTTCTTCTTTCTCATGATTCATTCTATTGTCATAATTTTTCTTCACAACTTGACTATTGTGTAAATAAGTTTAATTCGAAGTTATATGTAGAAGATATATCGGATTCCTCGGGGCGGGGGAGAAAATCTGCAACTCAAAATCATGCGTGACCGAATGTTGTAAACTAAAAATAAAAAATATTAATTAAAAAAAAGAGGAACATGCAGTTTAAGTGCATGACCCCCACGGGGCTCCAAATCACACCATTTCATGGTTCAAATGGCATTTCCCCTGAGGTCCAGTACATTTGTGTCTGGGTCTCACAAACTGACACACAGGATGTGAGATCATTCAGAAGGTGGTGTCAAGGATGTGGTGGTTGCTGAGTCTGAGGTACAGTCATCACTACCAATCCCTTTGATTTGGTCTGTGCCCAAGACCTCCGATAGCTCAAAGTACAAATGTACAAAGTACAAAGCCCAATGCACTGCGAATTCACAAGGCATTGACCATCACATGCACACACATAGACACACACACACAGAGCAAGATTGTGAATGAAATCTTATGCTATGAGTCTTAAGTAACAAGTGTACCATGTATTCCTCACCCATGGTCTCCAACTTCTGCAACAAAGGATGGGCGGGGGGGGGGGGGTTGTCTACTCATATCCATTTACGTGGTAAGATCATTAAAGACGGACACCACCCCCTTCGGTTGAGTTTGCTGAGACGTTGAGCAGGTAAATTCCTGTGTTCAACAAATCACTTTGAGATTGCCTGTTTGAAAGGACTGTTGGTTTCTTTCCCACCTGTTCTATTTGGAGGTAATTGTAAGAAAGCTCTTTCTTTGCATTAAGCTTAAATCCCCTCCTGCAGCTTAATCTATGACCCAGATTGAGAGGTAGAAGGCACCACAGAGGCCATCAAGTGGCCTGAGGAAACAGGTCCAAGTGAAGGACATGATGCGCCGGATGTCACACAGCTAATGTCAGAGGCAAGTTTTGAACCCAGGATCTCTGACTCCATCCAGGTTCTTTCCACCATAGCAGGCATCTCTCTGATTTCAGATAGTGAGAAGCAAAGCTGGCATAGAGCCCACATTTCCCTAGTCCCAGATCAAGCCTCTTTTCTCCACCTTAAGCTAAGTTGACCACAGGGGTGAGGATCCTGGAGATGATCTTCCAGCTCAGCACTAATCAGCGTTCCCAGTAGGCTGGCCACAGGGCTAAGTCACTGTCTTCGAGCTGCCTAGTACCCAAGCCGGGGACTTCCCAGCCACACTCCCCAGCTCACCTCCGAGGAAATGAACAAGGTCCACCCTGTTATAGGAGATCCCTCTGTGCCTTCCACTACCTGTTTCTCTATACCTGACCAGCTTTATTATTGAGGGTTTAACTGTATGTGTGCGTGAGAGCCAGAGCCAGAGAACCAGAAAGAGATCAAGAGACTCAGAGAATGCCAAAACCTACTTCATCCTCATACATCTCAGTCTCAATCCCATGGGATCTTCCATGGTCCCTCACTGCTGCTAGTTCTGCTATTGGGAGCCAAACAGGATCAGTCTACTCCCTCTTCCACATGCAAATGCATCAAATACTTGATGTAGCCCTAAGTCTTGTTTCCAGACCAAATAACCCAGTTCCTTCAAGCAACCCTGATGGGGCAGGATTTCTTCAGAAATACAAGATGAAACATCACTGAGTGAGATGGAAACAATATACAAGATTAGCATAGATTGTAGTGTGTGTGTGTGAGCACACACAGACTCTAAATCAGAAATCAAATCACAAGAAGAAATAAAGGAACAATTAAGGAGAAATGGAAAGCAATATCCAAGAACTAAAAATGTTGATGAAAGCCACAAATAATAAAATAAATAAAATCCAGCACATATTGGTCAATAATGAAGATAAATGGAAGAACTGGAAGGCAGACCTGTTTTTTCCCTAAATTTTTGACCTCTTTTTTTTTTAAATTAACAGACTTGTTAATCTCTTAATTTGCCATCCAAAATATAACAAAACTTAAAAATTAACTAATAAATATTCAGAAAAAGTAACAGATTCAGAAGATAGTATAAATCTTGGAATTCTAAGAGCACCTAAAAGGTGAAAATCCAGACACTAATTAGAGAACACTTTTCAGAGTGGACAAGTGTAAGAAATATTCCACAAATGGAGAGAATGCATAGTACCCCAGCACAGAGAAATCTTAAGTACAATGGGTATTCTCACCTAATCTCCATAAATAGCCTTCCTCTAACCCAAATTTTGGGTAAGGAGCACCAAAGACTAGCAAAAACAAACCAGTTTCCTCTGTTTCAGACCCTAAAGTCAATGACAGATGAGCAGATTGGTAAGTCTCCATCACCCCTTCTGGACCACAAGAAACTGCCATCAAGACAGATGGCTGACTAATTGTGAACCCAGGATGACTTTGGTTTTTCTCTATAAGTGCCTCTGGGAAAATGGCTCACATTCAGAAATCCACTTGTCTCATGAAGATGTCCCTGATCTATGGATTAGTCAATGCTTTTTCCTACTGTAGATGAAACAAAGTCTTTTGACTGATTTGTACCCTGAATTATAAGCTGTGGGTTTTCAGTTCAACAACACAACAAATTTTAGATATTGTGTTAAAAGGGCCCCTCATGATGAACACAAAAGAGAAAAAGATCTCTAAAATATCAATTATACAAAAAAAAAGAATTTATTAAATGGTTACCATGTGCCAAGCACTGTGCTAAGGGCTAGGAAAACAAAAAGGAAAAAATCTCTTTCTCAGGACTTCCATTCCCTACACATAGAAATACATGCAGAATAAAAGTAGCAAATATAAAGTAGTCACAGATAGGCATTTGCTTTTTAAATTTTTTTTATTTTTTAGCATTCTTTTATTAATAATTTATTTATTTAATATTTTTAGTTTTCAACACTGATTTCCACAAGATTTTGAGTTAAAAATTTTCTCCCCATTTCTATCCTCCCCCACTGATTTCCCCATTCCCCAGCCAGTCCTCCCTTCTGTCACCTCACTCCCCCCACCCCTTTTCCCCTTACTTTCTTGTAGGGCAAGATAGATTTCTATACCCCATTGCCTGCATGTCTTATTTCCCAGTTGCATGCAAAAACAACTCTTTTTTTTTAAGCATCCACTTTTAGAACTTTAAGTTCCAAATTCTCTCCCTTCTTTGCTCTCCACACACCCTCCTTGAGAAGGGAAGTAATTTAACATAGGCCACAAATGTATCAATAAGCAAAACACTTCCACAATAGTCATGTTGTAAAAGACCAACTATATTTCTCTCCATCCTATCCTGTACCCCTTTATTCAATTTTCTCCCTTGATCCTGTCCCTTTTCAGAAGTGTTTGCTTTTGATTACCTCCTCCTCCTATCTGCCCTCCCTTCTCTCATCTCTCCTTTCTTATCCCCTTCCCTTACTTTCCTGCGGGGTAAGATACCCAATTGAGTGTGTAAGTTATTCCCTCCTCAAGTTGAATCCCATGAGAGCAAGATTTACTCATTCCTCCTCACCTGCCCCCTCTTCCCTTCCAACAGAACTGCTTTTTCTTGCCACTTTTATGTGAGATAACTTACTCCATTCTATTTCTCCCTTTCTCTCTCTCTCAATATATTCCTCTCTCACCCCTTAGTTTTATTTCATTTCTTAAGATATCATCGCTTCAGATTCAACTCACCCTGTGCCCTTTGTCTGTATCTATCTATCTACGTATATATATATGTATGTATATATATATATGTATATATATATATATATATTCCCTTCAACTACCTTAATACTGAGAAAGGTCTCATGAATTTTAAACATCATCTTTTCATGTAGGAATATAAACAAAACAGTTCAACTTTAGTAAATCCCTTATGAATTCTCTTTCTTGTTTACCTTTTCATGCTTCTCTTGATTCTTGTATTTGAAAGTCAGATTTTCTATTCAGCTCTGGTCTTTTCACTGAGAAAGCTTGAAAGTCCTCTATTTTATTGAAAATCCATATTTTGCCTTGGAGCATTATACTCAGTTTTGCTGGGCAGGTGATTCTTGGTTTTAATCCTAGCTCCTTTGACCTCCAGAATATCATATTCCAAGCTCTTTGATCTCTTAAGGTAGAAGCTGCTAGATCTTGTGTTATCCTGATTGTATTTCCACAATACTTGAATTGTTTCTTTCTGGCTACTTGCAGTATTTTCTCCGGGAGAAATGGGACCTGGGAGCCCTGGAATTCGGCGACAATATTCCTAGGAGTTTTCTTTTGGGGATCTTTTTCAGGAGGCGATCTGTGGACTCTTTCACTTTCTATTTTACCCTCTGGCTCTAGAATATCAGGGCAGTTCTCCTTGATAATTTCTTGAAAGATGATATCTAGGCTCTTTTTTTGATCATGGCTTTCAGGTAATCCAATAATTTTTAAATTATCTCTCCTGGATCTATTTCCCAGGTCAGTGGTTTTTCCAATGGGATATTTTACATTGTCTTCCATTTTTTCATTCCTTTGATTCTGTTATATAATTTCTTGGTTTCTCATAAAGTCACTAACCTCCACTTGCTCCAGTCTAATTTTTAAGGTAGTATCTTCTTCAGTGGTCTTTTGGACCTCCTTTTCCATTTGGGTAATTCTGCCTTTCAAGACATTCTTCTCCTCATTGGCTTTTTGGAACTCTTTTGCCA
>JAQQSZ010016704.1:0-10963 GCA_028646595.1 Phalanger gymnotis
GGGGGCTGGGAGGTCCGTGTGGGACCGACCTTACCCAGGGACCATCCAGGCTGTCCTGCGGTGGAGCCCTGCTTCCCTCTGCCACTTTGTGGGTTCTGCAGCTCTAAAATTGGTTCAGAGCCATTGTTTTATAGGTTTTTGGAGGAACTTGGTGGGGAGCTCACGCCAGTCACTGCTTCCCAGCTGCCATCTTGGCTCCCTCTTCTGGGAGATCTTTAATCCTTTAATTGCCTTTATATATGCTGCCCTTGAGATGTTTAGCTTCTTTAGAAATATTTTTATATAGTATTATTGCTTTTGCTTCTCTTCTTCTAGATTGTCCTTCACTTCTATGTACTCCTAATCAGTCATTCCCTCTATGGTTTCTTTGGTAAGTTTTGCCACCAAGGGTTCATTTTTTTCTCTTCTACTATTCTATTTCTATTGTGCAGGCCATAAATTCTATTTATCTTGTGTCTCATAGATAAACAAAAACTTTTTATTTCCATTCGAAAGCATTTGTGAACATCCTGATGTGGTTTCCTGTTTTCTTAGAAAGTCAGAAGAATTTCTGCCTCATTAGGTATTGATTCATTTTACTTTGTCTTGAAATATTTATTTATGTTTAGCTGAGCTGACAGCTATTTTCTCTTTTGTTATTAATATCTTCCTTACCATTATATCTGCTTATGCTCAAGGCCTTTAAGGGTAATTTCTTCATCCTAACATCTTTGGTAACTTGAGTTTGTTTTCTTTTTCTTCACATACCTTTTTGACTTTTTTCCTTTCCAATGGAAGTTACTCTAGAGTCTAAACCTCAGTGGTCTGTCACCCTCCTCCCACAACCAGGAATTCATGTTTCACAAGCTTCCATCTCTGGCCAAGTTTCTTCAGGGTGAACAAAACTGTCACCATTTGGGTGAACAAAACTGGGACCATCTGAATGCTGGACTCTTTCAATCAGAGCCACACATGCAATTGTCCTACCCCCTGTACATTTTTCACTTAATTTTATGGCTGAGTAATGTTGCAACAAATTTCTGTCATACTGCAGCACTAGCCAGGGAAGATTTTTGCCTTTTGGTTCTCCCTAGCAGTGAGGGGGAAGTGAGATACTGAAAATAAGGGAGAGCTGGGTTTTGTTGAAAGCTCTTGGGTTGATTTCCCCAACCCTCCCAAAACACGATGGCCTTCTTTGCTCTTAGTTCATTGATTTTTAATATTGACAGGCTCATTCATGTCTTAGAGTATGGAGAAAGCTGAAATTGTTCTCTCTTACTCATATTTTGGAGGTGATTGAGAGGTCAAGAGGATCTGAGAAATTATCTGGTCATCTTTCTTGTTGGCCATGTGACCTGTAAGTCAAGAACATTTTGATTTTTAAGTATTTGTTGTGTTGTTGCTGTACAAATCATCTCATACAATATTTTGTTGTGGTTATTAAAAAGTTAGGAAAAGATCTTCTTAAATTTGTATTTATCTTCTATCTATTTCTCATACTTCCAATTTGCCCACCCTCCCCCCACAAAAATCTAGTTTCTCTTGTAAAAGTAAATCCTTTGGATTATGAAGGACAGCAGAGTCAAGAACATGTTGGGGTGAGACATTTTTCTAGCCCCAAACAACTTAGGAAGTCAGAAAGGAAGGAGAAAGGAAGGTCTATGACACTAGTGGGTAAGGGGGGAGGGGAGTGGCCCAGAGCCCATGTGTCAACAACACCAATAATAGGCCTTAGAGATGTCAATACCAGTAGCAACATCACCTTTAGATCTCTCAAACAAGCTATGGGAAGGAAATTGGGCAACTGGTCAGAAAGAGACTACAAGGAACTACTGTATTAACACTGGGCCCAGGACAGTGTGCTATTTGGCAATTCCATTGCCAATATCCACTTCCAGGTCACAGTTCCAGGACAGAGAGAAGTCCTTACAGTTACAAAAGAGGAAAGAAGATGAGGGACAGTATCACTTCCAGTTCCAAGGGAACAGTGATCACACCTCTCCCCAAACCAAACCACTTTGGAAGCAGCAAAAACTTTCAATTCTTCAAAACTAGCTCTTAAAAATAGCTCTGTAAAAAAGGCAAAGGCTTGAAATACTGCCCTCCCCTTGGTGGCAGCAGCAGCAACATCAGCAGCAGCAGCTACTTCCGGGGGTCCAGGTGCACAGACAGTGGGAAGAAGCAAGCCTCTTATCAGAGCAGGAGTTCAGGAATCACTTTGCTGGCCCTGAGGCAGGATTCTCTTGCTTTATTGTGCTTGGATTGGGGTCCCAGTCCTGGTTGGTGGTCCTGGGGGGAGGAGGAGCACTGGTGTGGCTGAGCTTGGGGTGGCTGTGGAGAGGGAGTCCTCCTGGTAGTTATAAGGCAGAAAAGAGTGCTTAAGGTCACTCACAGACCAGAGTACAGGCCAGGAGAGGGATAAACATCTCTCCTTGGATCATACCACCTCAGAAGAACTGAAAATTTACAGGTGCCTAGAAGTACCTCTGAAAATAGCAATGCAAAACCCCTGAACATTGGGACAGAGCACTCTCCACTCTGGAAACAGTCATACCTGGACAAAGAGCTCAAAAGTCAAATAATTGGCTGAGAAAATGAGCAGACAGGGTAAAAAAAAAAACTCAGGCTATAGAATCTTACTTTGATGACAAAGAAGATCAAAACATACAACCAGAAGAAGACAACAAAGCCAAAGACCCTACATCAAAAACCTCCAAGGAAAATATGAATTGTTCTCAAGCCATGGAAGAGCTCAAAAAGGATTTGGAAAATCAAGTAAGAGAAATGGAGGAAAAATTGGGAAGAGAAATGAGAGTGATGCAAGAAAATCATGAAAACCGCTGAGTCAACAGCTTGCTAAAGGAGACCCCCAAAAAAATACTGAAGAAAATGACACCTTAAAAAATAGACTAAGCAGGGGCAGCTAGGTGGTGCAGTGAGAAGAGTGCTGGCCCTGGAGTCAGGAGGATCTGAGCTCAAATCCGGCCTCAGACACTTGCCAAATGTACTAGCTGTGCAACCTTGGGCAAGTCACGTAACTTCAATTTCCTTGCCAAGAAAAAAAAAATTAGACTAAGCCAAATGGCAAAAGAGGTCCAAAAAGCCAATGAGAAGAATCATGCCTTAAAAAGCAGAATTAGCCAAATGGAAAAGGAAGTCCAAAAGACCACTGAAGAAAATAACACCTTAAAAATTAGATTTGAGCAAGTGGAAGTTAGTGACTTAATGAGAAATCAAGATATTATAAAAGAACCAAAAGAATGAAAAAATAATAGAGAATGTGAAATATCTCATTGGAAAAACCACTGACCTGGAAAATAGATCCAGAAGAGATAATTTAAAAATTATTGGACTACCTGAAAGCCATGATCAAAAAAAGAGCCTAGACATCATCTTTCAAAAAATTGTCAAGGAAAACTGCCCTGATAGTCTAGAACAAGATGGTAAAATAGAAATAGAAAGAATCCACCAATCTCTTGAAAAAGATCTCAAAAGGAAAACTCCTAAGAACATTGTAGTCAAATTCCAGAGTTCCTGGGTCAAGGAGAAAATATTCTACGCAACCAGAAATAAACAATTTGAGTATTGTGGAAACACAATCAGGATAACACAAGATCTAGCGGCTTTTATATTAAGGGATCTGAGGGCTTGGAATATAATATTCTGGAGGTCAAAGAAACTAGGATTAAAACCAAGAATTACCTACCCAGCAAAACTGAATTCAAGGCAAAATATGGATTTTCAATGAAATGGAGGACTTTCCAGCATTCATGATGAAAAGATCAGAGCTGAATAGAAAATCTGACTTTCAATTACAAGAATCAAGAGAAGCATAAAAAGGTAAACAGGAAAGAAAAATCATAAAAGATTTATTAAAGTTTAACTGTTTACATTCCTAAATGGAAAGATCATGTTCATAACTCATGGGACTTTTCTCAATATTAGGTTATTTGAAGGGAATAGATAGATAGATAGACAGATATAGACAGAGGGCACAGGGTGAGTTGAATATGAAGGAATGATATCTGAAAAAATAAAATTAAGGGGTGGGAGAAGAATATATTGGGAGAAGGAGAAATAATGAGAGAGAGAAAAGGTCAGAGAGTCAGTAAGCATTTCTTAAGAATTGGAGCTACAGGTAAGTGTTAGGTGGTCTAAGAAGTTATAGCATGAGCAGTAACCACACCATGGTAATACTATCTAGGCAGACAAGCTAAACCAAGTTGAGGGTAACAACAGGCCTTGGTGAAGTAAGGAGATACCTACCCAAGCATGTGAAGATTTCCTCCACTGGAATAGGTGGATGAGAACAATTTATTCCAACAATCATGAAGACACTGTGGATTACTTAGAACTTAGTTAGACATCATAGATGACGAGACCAACCAATGCATATCAGTTCATCACTACTGGTCTTGACATTCGTCTTGCCACTGGACTCCAATGACTCTGGAAGAGAGAGTGAGGCTGAAGACTTTGTGTAACTCTACCTCACTTAAATCCAATTTACACAGAATTCAAGACATCACCCATTACATAATTATTTCATTGGTTCTCTTCCAAAAGGGAGGATGAACAGCAACAAGCATTTTTAAGTTTGTACACTGTAATTCCAGACACTGTAATAAGTACTGGGAATACAAAGAAGCAAACTACAGTTCCTGTACTCAAGAAGCTCATAATCTAACTGGGGAGAAAACAAATAAACATGTACAAACAAGTTATCTATAGGATAAATAGAAATAATTTACAGGGACAAGTTACTTGAATTAAAAAGGATGAGGAGAGGTTTTCTGCAGAAGGAGGCATTTTATTTGGGACTTCTAGGAAGCCAGGGAAGTCAGAGTTGGAAATGAGGAGGGGGAATATCACAGCGATGACAGCCAGCCAAAGAAGACACCTGGAGCTAAGAGATGCAGTGTCTTTGTTTTTGTAATAGTTAGGAGGCCTTTGCTTCTGCATTCAAGGGTATGTGCATGGGAGAGGAAGGATGTAAGGTATAAGAGACTCCGAAAGATGTTGGGGGTGGGGGAGGAGGTAGGTAATGAAGAGCTTTGAATGCCAGAGGATTTTCTTTTGATCCTGTAGGGGATAGAGAGCCATTGGCATTTAGAGAAGAAAGGGAGAAGGGAGGGTACTAAGGTTGGACTTCTGCTTTAGGAAAATAATATTGGTAACTGAATGGAGGTTGGATTGGAGTGGGGAAAGACTTCTGGCAGGCAGACTGGCCAATAAGATATTGCAATAATCCAGGCAGGAGATGATAAGGGCCTGTACCAGAGTGGTAGCAGTATCATAGAAGAGAAGGGGTCCTATTCAAGAGAAATGGCAGAAGTGAAATTGTCAGGCCTTGAAAACAAATTGTATATGGGTGTGGAGATATAGTGAGAAGTGCAAAATGTCATGTAGGTTGCAAACATAGGGCACTGGGAGGATGGGGAAAGACAGGGGAAAAAAGAACTTCTCTTTTTTCTGTCTCCTGATAAGACATTTCAATGTTAACTCTTTGAAATTAACTACATTTAATCTTTCCTTAAGAGGAAAAAAATGCCTTACCTTACTGATATGAACATTATTGATTTTACCAATACTTCTTACATAATAAAATGGTGTCTGAAGTTCAATAGTTAATTTTTTTTTAAATCATTTGACCCTTCCTCATGCCTGCACTCCACAGAAATCTATACTCTCAGAGATAAGGTAAAAATTGCAGTGTTGCCTTGATTGACTCACCAACTGATTACTTCAGCAAGTAACTTATAAGTTACAAACACATATTATGTTTTAGTGAAAAGTAATTTGTTGTAATCATTTTAATTATAGTTATTTTTAATTATCTTTGCTGTATGTGTAAACATTAAAAATACAAACAGTGCTGCTACAGCACAGATGGCTGGTGCTTGTTACACACAGCCTGTTAAGCATCATTTAATCTCCACTGCCTTTCTTTTTCCTAATTGCAAGAAAAAGCAATAAAGGTGCTTCTTTGAAACAATTTTAATTCTCAAGGAAACTAAATGCTCCTTGGAATGGGCAAAGTAGTTTTGAGCAAATCAAATCTACCTCTCCTACTCACTCACCATTTTTTATCCCTTTTCTTTATATTAATTTTTCCCAAACCTACTTTAATGTAGAGATCTCCCAGAGATGCTGACAATGCTCAAAATATTCTGGGTTTTTCTGACTCTGCTCAGGAAGACCTTAGCTTAAAAAGACCAAAGTCTCCCACTCTCCTACCACTGCTTTCCTATTCCTTTACTCCACTTTCCCTTTAGCTGCCATCTGCTGCCATGGTTTCTTTGCTAAACTATTATATGCCACTTTCAAATATGATTTCCCTTGTGTAAGTGATAGTAGGAAGGAAGAAAAATTCTACTGAATGTTTGTGAGACTACCTTGACAAATGGTTCTCAAACTTTTGATTTCAAGATCCCTTTACACTTTTAAAAATTATTAAAAATCCCAAAGAGCTTTTTAAATGTGTTACACTTACTGTATCTACTATATTAAAATTAAAACATCTTAATATTATTATGAAGATAATTTTAAAAAGAAAAGAACAAGTCTAATCCATCTTTTTTCCACCTGATAGCTCTTTACATGAATAGAGTTATCATGTTCCCTCTGAGTCTCTTGTTCTTCTAACTCAATGAATCTAGTTCCTCCAATTTATCCTCTTCAAATGTTATCAGCTCAATATGTTTTAACATTCTAGTACCATACTCTACATACTCTCCAGTTTATCAATGCCCTTCCTAAAATGTAGTATATAGAAATCAATCCATTTATTAATCAACAAACATTAAAGTAATTCTAAAATGCCAGATGATCAGTGCTGCACATACACTGATTTTGAAAAACATAAATTAACATTGTCTATGTTGTATTGTATTTTATGTATTTTCTTAAAATTTCTCATTTGCATTTTGATTGGGTTCCAACCATGCTATGGAGCTTTATAGGCTTTATAGGCCTATAATCTCTAGTACTCATAGAAAACCATTTCAAGGAAAATTTCAGAAAAGGTATTTATTTGCATTGGTAAAGGGAGTTTACTCACCTGAGAGATTGCCAATGATGTCATCAGTCATCATCCTTATCTCTATATGCCTGGTACTATCCTAGAAACTGGGATACAAACACAAAGCACGTAACAATTCATAATCTCATGGAGCTTACCTTATAATGGTTGAAATAACAATATATGTAAATGCACACATACACATATAACATTTATATCATAGATAAATATATATCTACATATATGTACACATGTGTAGATATAGTTTATACAACAGAAAATAAATATAGAGCAATTATGTATAAGAAAGGAAGTACAGCTGAGTGAATCAGACTACTTATAGAAGATGATGCTTGAATTTCCTCTTGAAAGAAGTGGAGAATTCTATCATGTCATTTAAGAATTATTGAACTACTTGATAGCCACGATCAAAAAAAAAAAGAGCCTAGACATCATCTTTCAAGAAATTATGGGGGGAAAACTGTGAAATCCAAGAAACAGAGGGTAAAACAGAAATTGAAAGAATCCAGTGATCAATTCCTGAAAGAGATCTCAAAATGAAAACTGCCAGAAATGTTATAACCAAATTTTAGAACTCCCAGGTCAAGGAGAAAACACTAAAAGGAGACAGATAAAAACCATTCAAATACAATGGGGTCACAGTCAGGATCACACAAAATTTAGTAGTTACCACAATAAAGAAACAGAGGGGCTTAGAATATGATTATAATGAGATATAATAAACTGATTATAATTTTGCAATGTTGGAAAAATGAACATTTAAAGAAACAGAGGACTTCCAGGTATTCGGGATAAATAAAAGAATGGAGCCAAATAGAAAATCGACACTAAAACACACAACTGAAGAGAAGCAATAATAATAATAATAATAAGCAATAAGCATGAATGAGAAATCATCAGGAAATTAAGATTAAACTGTTCACATCCTCAAATGGGAAAGTGATGCATCTATTCCCAAGAACTTTGCTAGTATTAGGGCAGTTAGAAGGAGTCTGCTTCCACAGAGGGCATGGGTGTGAGTGTATTAGGTTGGGATGGCCTCAAAAGAAAAATGAAAGCCTGAAAAATAAGAATTCATGGAAAGAAGAGGGAAAGGAGAGAAGGAATAAGGGAAATGATTTCACCTAAAAGAGGCATGGAAGGAAGAATTTCTAAATTTAAGGAGGAAATGGTGGAAGATGGGCAACACTTGAACCTCACTCTCAACTGTGTATATATATACATACATACATACATACATACATACATACATACATACAAACAAACATATACCTACACATATGCACACAGACACACATAAATTTAATTGGGTATAAAAATTCATCTTACCCAACAAGGCAGTAAGAAGGAAAGCAGCTAAGTAAAAAATGGAGCCAGGCGTTGATAAAAGGAAGGGCAGATTAAGGGAGGGACGATTAAGGGACTTGTTGGTCAGAAACAATAAAGACTTTAGAGGACAGAGAGAGGGGGTTAAAAAAGAGAGAAGGATAAATAGAAGAAAATAGGATATAGGGAAATACAGTTAGCAATCATAACTGTGAATGAGAATGGAATGAACTCACATACAAAATGAAAGTGTATAAAAGTATGAATTACAAACCAGAATTCAACAATATGGTATGTATAAAAAAAAATTTGAAAAAGAAAGACACACAAAGAGTTGGAATAAGGTGTTAGACTATTATACTTCAGCTGAAGTAAAAAAAAAAAGCAAGATAGCAATCAGGCAGTGGATAGAGATATCAGGAAGGCTCAATATCAGGAAGACTCATCTTCATGAACCCAAATCCAACATCACACTCTCACTACTTGTAAGACCATGTGCACGTCATTTAATCCTTTTTGCCTCAGTTCTTCATCTGTAAAATGGGCTGGAGACAGAAATGGCAAATGACTCTAGAACTCTTACTAGGAAAACCTCAAATTGGGGCCCAAAGAGTTGGATACAACTGAAATGACTTAATTACAACAACAAAAGCAATTGTGATCTCAGACAAAGCAAAAGTAAAAAAAATAGACATAAAAAGGAATTTTAGAAACTACATTTTATTAAAAGGTAGCATAGGGTGATAGGAAGGAATTACTGGAACTCTCTCACAAATTCTGTTAGATATGTCTAAAAAAGTGAATCTCAGCAGATTTGACAGAGTTAGAAGCTAACCTAACTAAGAGCTGGTTGTTGGAAAAAAAACAATAAAATTGATAAAACTTTGGTCAATTTGATTAAAAAAAAGAAAGAAGAAAACCAAATTACCAAAACCAAAGAAGATGAAATTTAAAAAATAATTAGGAATTATCTTGCCCAATTGTATGCCCACAATATTAGATAATCATAGTGAAATGGATGAATATTTACAAAAATATAAATTGCCCAGATTAACAGAAGAGGAAAAAAATACCTATTAACCTCATCTCAGAAAAATAAATTGAGCAAGCTTTCAATGACTCCCTAGGAAATAATCTCCAGGGCCAGATGATTTTAAATGTGAATTTTATCAAACATTTAAAGAACAATTAATTCCTATACTTTATAGACTATTTGGGAAAATAAGTGAAGAAAAAATCCTACCAAATTTTTTTATGATACAAATATGGTACTAATACCTAAACCCGGAAGTGTCAAGTAGAGAAAGAAAATTATAGACCAATTTCCCTAATGAATGTTGATGCAAAAAATTTAAATAAAATATTAGCAAAAAGATTGTAGCAACTTATTGAGAATAATATGCTATGACCAGGTAGGATTTATTCCAGGAATGCAAGGATGGTTCAATATTAGGAAAACTATCAGCAAAATTGATCAACAACAAAACTAGCAGAAACCATATGATTATCTCAAAAGATTCAGGAAAAGCCTTTGTCAAAATACAATACCCATTCCTACTAGAAACACTAGAAAGCATAGGAATAAACAGAGGCTTCCTTAAAATTATAAACAGCATCTACCTAAAACCATCAGCAAGCAGTATATGTGATAGGGATAAGCTAGATGTATTCCCAATAAGATCAGGGGTGTAACAAGGATGTCCATTATGACCACCATTATTCAATATGGTGCTAGACATGTTAGCTTTAGCAATAAGAGAATATGATGATGATATGATGATTTATTTAGAGAATCATAACAAATCAAATAAAAAAACTACTTGAAAGAATAAACAACTTTAGCAAAGTTTCACAATATAAAATAAGCCCACATAAATCCTCAGCTTTCCTATGTATTACTAACAAAGCCCAACAGCAAGAGATAGAAAGAAAAATTCCAGTTAAAGTTACTATAGACACTATTAAATATGTGGGAGTCTACCTGCCAAGACAAACCTAGGGCCTATATGAACATAATTACAAAACACTTTTCACACAAATAAAGTCAGATCTAAATAAATGGAAAAAGCATCACTTGCTCTTGGTTAGGCAGAGCTAATATAATAAAAATGACAATTCTACTTAAATTAATTTACTTATTCAGTGCCATAACAATAGAACTACAAAAATTATTTTACAGAGCTGGATAAAATAATAACAAAATTCATCTGGAAGAACAAGAGGTCCAGAATATCTAAGGAATTAATGAAAAGAAATGCTAGGGAAGGTGGCCTAGCCATACCACATATTAAACCATACTATAAAGCAGCAGTCATCAAAACTACCAGGTACTGGCTAAGAAACAGAGTTGTGGATCAATGGAATAGGATAGGTACACAAGATGTAGTAGTCAACTACTATAGCAATCTACTCTTTGATAAACCTAAAGAATCCAGCTTCTGGACTAAGAATTCATTATTTCACAAAAACCACTGAGAAAACTGGAAAATGGTAGGGCAGAAAATGGGCATAGACCAATATCTTATACCTTAGTGAAATGGATGAATATTTACAAAAATATAAATTGCCCAGATTAACAGAAGAAGTATACCAAAATAAAGTCAAAATGGTTCATGA
>JAQQSZ010016705.1:0-10963 GCA_028646595.1 Phalanger gymnotis
GGCAGACGGGGGAGGAGGTAATCAAAAACAAACACTTTCAAAAAGGGACAGGGTCAAGGGAGAAAATTCAATAAAGGGGGATAGGTTAGAAAGGAGCAAAACATAGTTAATCTTTCACAACATGAGTATTGTGGAAGGGTTTTACATAATGATACACATGCGGCCTATGTTGAATTGCTTGCCTTCTTAGGGAGGGTGGGTGGGGAGGGAAGAGGGGAGAGAATTTGGAACTCAAAGTTTTAAAAACAGACTTTCAAAAACAACCAAAAAAAAGTTTTTGCATGCAACTAGGAAATAAGATACACAGGCAAGGAGGCATAGAAATTTATCTTGCCCTACAAGAGAAGAAGGGAAAGGGGGATGGGAGGGAAGTGGAGTGACTGATGGGAGGACTGACTGGGGAACAGAATATACGCCATCTTGGAGTGGAGGGGAGGGTAGAAATGGGGAGAAAATTTGTAATTCAAACTGCGAAAATCAATGCTGAAAACTAAATATATTAAATAAATTAAATTTTAAAAAAAGCTACAAATAAAAAAATTAAGAATCTTAGGAGTAGTCATGAAAAAAAACAAAAGCGGGAAGGAAGAGGGATCTAGTATCAGATCTCAAACTATACTATAGAGCAATAATCAAACAATTTTTCACTATTTAAAAAATAGAAAAGGTGATCAGTGGGACAGTTTAGGAACACAAAACTCAAAAGAAAAAAAAAGCCAGTAGGTTTTGGTTCAAGAAACCCAAGTTCCTAAATACGAGGGGGAAAATCCACTATGTGAGAAAAACTGCTAAGAAGAAACAAACAAACCAAACTGGAAAGCAATCGGAAGGAAGTTTGGTTTAGACCAAAATTTCAATTTCACTCCATATACCACAGTAAGTTCCAAGTGGATACAAGACATAAATATAAAAGGTCACATCAGAGAAACAAAGAAAGAAGTTAGAACTGTAATTGTAACTATGGCTAGAAGAGTTGTTGACCAAAGGACTAAAATGATCATAGATGGTGCAATGGACACTTTTGATTATATAAGTCATTGCACAAAAGCAATACAGTTAAAACGAGAAGAGAAACAGTTAACTGGGGGAGGGGGGAAATGTAGAACAAGTTTCTTGGACAAAGGTCTTCTATCCAAGATACAGGGAGAACTGATGGAAATATGAAAAAAAAAAGCCATCCCTAAACAGATAAATGGTCAAATGATAGTGAACAGGGAGTTCTCAAAAGCTGCAACAATCATATTTTTAAAATGCTCCAAATTTCTAATAATTAGATAAAAACAAATTAAAACAGCTCTGAGGTTTTGCCTCACATCCAACATGAAAAAAGAGGAAAATGATAATTGTTGTGGGGAACGTGGGAGATTTTGTTATTGAGACTTCAGACATGTTTGGTTCTTTGTGACCCTATTTTGGGGCTTTCTTGGTGAAAATACTAGAGGGGTTTGCCATTTCCTTCTCCCACTCATTTGTAGATGAGGAAATAAAACAAGCAGGGTTAAGTGATTTACCCAGGGTCACACAGCTGATAAGTATCTGTGGCTGGATGTGAACTCATGAAGATGAGTTCCTGATTCCAAGCCCACCACTCAGTCCACTATACCACCTTGCTGCCAGTTGTGTTGTTGGTGAAGCTGTGAATTGGTATAAGCCGTTCTAGAAAGTAGTCTGCCTCAAATAACTGAACTGTGCATAACCATCGACCTAGCAATACCCTTAGTAGACATGTATCCCAGATTTGAAAGAAAGGATCCACATATAGAAAAATATTCACAGCAAAACTTTTTGTGATAGAAGAGGACCAGAAACCAACGGGCTGTCCATCAGTTCTGGAATGACCAAACTATGGTATGTGCATAGAATGAGATAATAAAATATTAACTAACTAAAATATTAAATAACATTTTAATAGGATAATAAAAGAAATTGTAAAATGGACAGATACAAGAAAGACTGGGATGACTTGTATGATCCGATGGAGAATAAAGTGAGAAGCAAGAGAACAACACTCTGTGAGACTTAAGAACTCTTTTCAATGCTGTGACCAACCACAACTCCAAAAGACAGAAGATGAAACCTGCTTCTCACCTCTTGGCAGAGAGGTGATGGACTGAGTTAAAGAATGAGATCTATATTTTCAGACATGAACAACATGTGGATTTGTTTTGCTTAATTATGTTTATTGATTATTAGAAGTTGGAGGGTTTTTGTGGGAGACGGAGTAAAGGGCAACAAACAGAAGTAGGAAGAAATGGCTAATGACAGGAAGAAAAAAAGAACAGTACCTTATCAATGAAGCATTTTTTTTTCTACAGTGCACAGAACAGAAGGAGGTTCAGAATGAAAAAGCTTTGGAACTACTGTGCTATATGTATTGTATATTTTTAAAAATAAGCTATATGTAATGAAGATTCATGGTTACATATGCAATCTTTTTGGGGTTGTGTATGTAGAAATACTCTTTTCATGTATATCAAGTTCAGAATAACAGAAAATAAATTTATTTAATCAAAAAGAATAAGTTTAGAAGAAGCAAGGCAAGGAGAAATAGAAGGAAAGGAGATTATCATTGAGAGGAGGAGAGAGAGATTTCAATGTGCAAGATCATGGTGGGGCATCATATGGGATGGAAGGAAAAATGCTTGAGTTAGAGTCAGAAAACCTGGCTCTATTACAAACTAAATGAGCCTTCTCCCCATCTATAAAATAAGATAAAGAGATCTATGGTGAAGGGAATAGAGGGAGAAGGCAGTCAGTTTCCAGAAGTCCACAGTGGAAGGAGAGAACAGAAGAAAGGTACTATTGAGGGGGTAAGGCTGAGCTGGGTAAAGATGAGTGTGCAGGGGGAGTTAGCAGGGGAATAATAAATGTATTATGAATTGGATGACTATTAAAAACGAGTTATACTTTTTCAAGATTCACCCTCAACCCTTAGCTCCTAATATCTTGCTGCATATCATGCAAATCAGTAAATAAGGATCGATAGAAGAATACAGCTTCTCAGGGCTCCAAGCCCACACTCGGTATATTCATGTCCTAGGCCACTTCTGACCCTTTTGGTCTCTGAAGTATTGGTGTTGGTGTGGGTTAAGTTGAAGCCCCTGAAAATGTACCTTTGTTTGACCAGAAGGGAGATATCTCCCTCCTCAAGCCTTAGACAAAATCAGTCCATTTACTCAAAGAAGTTCTAAAATTTCTTTAATCGCACAAGCCAGTACCCATCCAAGGCCCACAGATACATGAAGAAAAAGTTACAGCAGATAACGGAATGTCATGAGAAAATTGTTACTGTTTGCTCAAATTTCTCAAAGAATGAAGAAGACGGAAGGGGATTGGACGAGAACATCATAGTTGATTGATGGAATTGAGGGGAGCACACTAACCAGGGTCCAAGGACGACCAGGACCAATGAGGAAGACTAGGCCTCAAGGCTATTGTCCTGTCTACCGTGTCTGTCTTAATGCACAGCTGGGGGCCTCAGGGTAGTATAGGCAGGTGATGGGACTGGTGCAGAAGGATCAGGGTCACGCTGGTCTGAAGAGGCATTTGAGTGGCAGGAGAATCACGATGGCAGTGATGAGTCCATGGCTACCTCTCGGCCTGCCTGGGCTGTCTGCCTGGGGGTCCAGTAGCGGCTTCGGAACTTTCGAAGCAGCAAGAAGAAGGTGATGACCAGGAAGTCAAGGATCAGCTCAACCATCTCCACCACAGAAAGCACTGAAGAGCCAAACCACAGACTCCACTGACTGCCCAGATCGGACAAGAGGGTGACCATCTGCAAAGCGGAGGGACATGAAGGAGGTCATGATAGGAAGGTACTTCCCTGAGCACAGAGCAAAGATCATCAAATGATTAAAGAAATTGTAAAGGAATATAGAAGCTTTCCGGTCTAAACCCCTCATTTTACAGATGAGGAAACTGGAAAGGCTAGGAAGGATTAATTTGCCTAAGGTCACACTAGTTGTAAGTAGCAAAGTCAAGATTCAAACCCAGGTCCCCTGACTCCAAATCCAAGGCTCTCTCTACTCAGCCATATTGACTCCTCTCACATGTTTATTCATCCAGTGTAAAAATATACTCCAACCCTGATACCAAACACAGCTTTGCTGTGTCCCAAACCCATGCCCCCTCCCCCATTGTCCCTAACTACTATCCTCCCCACTCCAAGGTCGCTGGACCTTGCCCCTCTCTCCCCAGCGTCCCCAACCTATTCTCAGACTCTTAGAGCTAGAAGAGACTTTAGATATCTGCTAGTTTACAAATGAGGAAACTGAGATCCTTGGCTCCTCTCTCCCAGGATCCCAACCTCTGTCCCTCCTTTCTCATGTTCCCAAGGTCAGTCCAGGGATCCTTAGTGCCTCCAACCTCTAATCCTTTCCTTACAGGATCTCCAACCTTTTGCTGCCAGGCCACTTTCCAAATTCTATTCCCCCTTTCCTAACCTCCTCTAGATGGATCCCCTTTGTCCCATGATCTTCAAAGACCCTTTCATCTATCCATGCTCCTCTTCCCACCCTAACCTATCATTATTCCCTTCTGCCCTAGGCCCCACCCTGGAAGCCTATCCCATGCCAGCACTGCGAGATCCCTTCAATGAGGTTCCAAGCTGCTCTTCCCCCAGTCCCATTGTCCAGCACTCCAGAGGGGACTCACCGAAACAGAGGGAGACTCTGAGTTGGTTTTATAATTCAGCTCTTTGAAGAAGATATTGAGTTTGGCAACACCACTACATGGAGAGAAGTAGGAAGAAAACAAAGTTAGGTGACTGACTCTCTTCAGATGCCCTCCCCTCTCAAATACCAAAGCCTCTATCCTCATACAGAATATTAGAGCAAGAGACTTAGAGATCATCAAATCCATGGCTCCTTGGTCCCTCCCCAACCCATTATACAGATGAGGAATAAAAATAATAATAATTAACATTCATAAAAAGATTTATAAAGTATTTTATTCTCCGCCCCCTTTCTTTCCCCAATCTTTGGATCTCCACTCCCCAAGACAGGGCTCCTATCCTGAGGCCTGAGGCCTGGGCTCAGGTGACAGAATACCTTTTGGAGCTGATGGTGTAATTATTCTGAATCGACAACATCTGGAACACCCAGTCCTGAGATAAATGGAATCAGCCAGGGTCACGTCATTTTTATTTTCTCCCTCTCCCTCTCCCTCTCACATTCACATATGCACAGGGGTGCCCACGCTAACACATGTATGCAGGCAGGCACACGCATTTCTAACCCCCTTCCTCCCATGCCTGCATGCTCCAGTTTTACCTGAGATGTTGCAGAGGGCCAGCGGGAATATCCAGCAGACAACTCATAACCAGTCACACTAGGGATGGGGGAGGAGAGTGAGTAAAAAAGGATGGGAAACTAGCCCAACCTCTTTCCATTTCGCCCCACACGTAGAGACCCACAGAGCCCCAAAGTCCTTCCTCACAGCTTTGCTGGCTGGGAGCAGCTCAGCTGGAGCCCTTCCACTATCCAGACAAAAGGCTATGCTGATTCTTGCTCCTAAAGAAGAGATGACACTCACAAACAGGGTTTACGGCACTTTGAGAAACACCCTAGGGTATCAGTGGAGAAGGCGTCCTGGAGTTTATAATAGCAGTAACCTGAGGAGCCAAGAAAAGAGAAAGTGATATATTTCCTGGGGTCATTCCCCTGTGTCTAGACTGAATGACCCATTCCCTATACTTGGCTAATGGAAGCCTCTCCTTTTGGAGAAAAACCTAGGGCCTTTCTTTTGGTACAAACTCAGCTCTCAAGGCAGCTCCTAGATTATTTCTTTGTCCAGTATTAAAAAAAAGGAAGGAAGGAAGGAAGGAAGGAAGGAAGGAAGGAAGGAAGGAAGGAAGGAAGGAAGGAAGGAAGGAAGAAAGAAAGAAAGAAAGAAAGAAAGAAAGAAAGAAAGAAAGAAAGAAAGAAAGAAAGAGAAAGGGAGGGAGGGAGAAGAAAAGAAGGAAGGAAGGAAGAAAGAAGGAAAGACCCAAAGGGAGACAATATCAAACAAAGGAATAAGATCTCAACAGGGCAGAACAATGGATTGAATCTACTAAAATGAAATTTCAAAATTAATAGGAATAAATGCAAACTCCTATACTTGGGTTCAAAAAACCAACTACGTAAGTATAGAATGGGAGAGCCTAGTCAGACAACACTGCTAATTAAAAAGATCTAGGGGTTTTCATTGACTTCCTGCTTAATATAAGTCAATATTATAATAGTATATAGTATATCTCTTATATAAATAGATAAAGCTACTTAAGCTGTATTAAGAAAGGTATGGTAGTCAGAGGGGGTAATAATAATCCTGCTGTGCTCTACCCTGGTTGGACATCTGGATTCCAGTGTCCAGTTCTGATTTCCTCCTAAGGAAGACAATCAGGATGGTGAAGGGGAGACTATGCTGTAAAAGGATTAGTTGAAGGAGTTGGTGATATTCAGTCTGGAGAAGGCACAGCAAGAACATGACAGCTGTCTCCAAGAACTTGAAAGGCCATCATTTGGGAGAATGGCAGACCTGTTCAGCTTAGCCTCAGAGGGCAGAACTAGGAGCAAAAGAAAAAGTTGCGGAGATGGATTTGAGCTCAAGAGCTGCCCAAAAGTGGAATGACTATGGTTTCTTTCCCTGCACTGGAAGTTTTCAGGTGGAAGATGCATGACCAAGGCTGCCATTTGCAATCTTTCTGTGTTCCCTTGATTGGTAAGTCACAACTTCTTTGGAGCCTCACTTTTCTTCTTTAGTTAGCACAGTCCCTGACATATATTAAGTGCTTAATTAACACTTGTCAACTGACTACAATGAGGGAAGTGGACTAAATGACCTCTAAAGCCTCCTTGGGCTCTAACATTCTATAAGATTTGTGTTATATAGAAGAGTCCTGTTGAATTGCAAGTTAGATTTGAGGATCTCTGAGTTCCTTACAACCCTTATATTCTTTGAGACTCAAACAGAAACCAAGAGAGAAACCTAGATAGAGCATCAGAGAACTGGGGGAAAATGGATTCAAAAACAGAGATGCAGAAAGAGAAACAATAAACCAAAGACAGAACATGTGACTGAGAAAAGAGAAAGATAATAAACACAGAGAGACCACAACAGAGACTCAAAGAAAGAAGAAGAACAGAGCCAAGCACATAGAGATAGAGGAAAATGCCAAGACAAAAGTTACCAAAGTGAGAGACAGGAGACCAAAGGAAGGGATAAGCTGCCAAGGAACAGGGAAAGACAAAAGAGAAAGGAGAGGGTACCAAGGGAAGAGAACCCTATGGAAGCTCTATGCTAAAGCCAAAAACTGGACAAGTGGCTCACCCCACTCTGGGTGCTTCTTGTAGTCACAAAGCTCCACATTGTCAGGCTTTGGGTAAGAGATATATGCACACCCACACTTCTCGATCATGCTTTCCTGGAAGCAGGAGTGGACACACACCTGGGGGAGAGAGTGCAGGGTGAGGGGATCTCAAACTGTGGACTACAGCCCTCCCCTAGTGACAACCCTAATAGGATACCCCAAGGAGGAGAATAGGAGAGAAGGAAAGGGCAAATAGTCCTCTGCACCACATACCCCCACATTCCATAACAACCTGGGGAAGGGAAGGGTGGCCCTGGCTACTGAGTCTTGAACTGACCTGGGAGATGTGGAGAACATAGGAGAGGGGAGTCACCGAACTTGGACCTCACCTGCTGTGTGTACTTGGAAGAAAAGAAGTTCTTGACTTTGACCTCACTGCTGCCATTCTTGGTACAATCCCCATAGTTACCCCCAAGTCGGTCAAGGGTTTCCTGTTCACCACACCCAACCCAGAAAGGTCTAAGTCAAAACAGTTGGCCTTTCCCCTAGCCCAGTGCTCTATTCTTCCTGGCTGGATCCTCAGGGCTCACACTTAAATCTACCAGCCCCCACAATCCCGTGACAACTAACAAATTCTCATGTCTTTCATTGGCCATCCCAATATAAAGCTCCCTATGCTTCTCAGTTCCTCCAGAGCCTTTCTTCCCTCCCAGTCTCCAAGCAAAAAATGTGCAAGCTTTCTCTCTTGGTTTCTGTTTGAGTCTCAAAGAATAAAGGTGGTAAGGAACTCAGAGATCCTCAGATCTAACTTGCATTTCAACAGGAATCTCCTATATAACACAAATCTTATAGAATTTGCATCTGATCCTCAGCCATTTCCTAATCCTCAGAATAACCACATTCCTGATGCCTGTTCCTCCAGATACCCAACTCCTAGTAGACTCCCACATTTTGTATACTCATTCTATAGGAACCCTACACTCCAACCTACTCCTAATTTGTCATTAAGGAGACACAATTCTTCCCCTTCCCCTCCATGCTATGGCACCAAGAGTTATTGCTGAGGCCCCTTCCAGCCATCTTGGTGCTATCTGTGCCCTTGATATCACCAAGACCTTTCCTCTCTGTTCTTCCTATACTGCTCCCACCCCACACCCAAGGCTCTAGGCATAGTGCCCATGCCTTTCTCATGCTGATAGATGTCTCCACTCCTGGCCGAATGTTGAAGCCACCATCATCCATGAATGCTGGTTCATCTTGCCCGTGTACCATCACCCTGGCCCCTGTCACTGTGGACAGCAGTGGAATGAAGTCATTTCTCTCTGTTCTTAGTGTCAGGGACAGACCTAGAAGGATTGGCAAGGCAAGAAAGAATTTAAGAAAAGGAGAATGTGGCTCTAAGGATTAAGGGGAAGGAAGTCATCCCTGCCTCAATCCAATCTTTTCTAGCTCCCCAAAATTGAAGGGAATAAGGTCAGGAAGAACTGGGGTCAGGAGAGTCACAGGATTTGTGAACTACTGTCACGGACACTCAGGCAATAATACCAATCAGTAAGAACAATTGGAACCAGATTCTATCAGTTCTGTGATGAATTTTGGCATGTAACTCAAGTGAAAGAGGGGAAAATGCAAGATGGCACCTCTCTGAAATGGACTGGGTTTGTTATGGAACTACAACTAAGGGGAAAGGAAATCCAGCTGAGGAAACCTGGCATGTGGACTGGGGAAAATAGGATAAGACGTGAGGAACAGGAGTAGCTGGATGGAGAGAAGGCCTAGGAGTATCTTACCATTATTGATCCCAGGTGTAGAAGACATCCAGATGTTGGATTCATTCTTGCCATTGAAGGTGTAACAGTTTCCATAGATGGGGTGATGAAACTGGGAGTAATTCCTTAGCAGTGCAGAGAGAACAGGGTTAGAGAAGGAAGAGAGGAGCCAAGGAAAGGAAATGGGAATTGGGCTGGGGACAAGAAGAGCCTCTCCCTTCTCTCCTCTGGACTCCTGTAATATTTACTGTTTGGTGCCACTTGTTTGGTTGTCATTTGACAACTCATAATCAATCCAATTGAACAAACAATTGGGTGGATTCACTTTGCTAAGCAACAGAAGAACAAAGAGGATCAAGACACGGTACCTAGCCTCAAGGAGTTTACAATCTAGCTGGAGTAAAGATATGTAATAAGAATATGTTAGAATATAAATGCCGATGAGAAACACAAAGTGGCATTTGGGGGAAAAAAAAATCATTTCCAACAACTTAAAGCTTTTATCTTATTAGTTAACTTTTCAAGCAGGTGGTATTATATACTCCATCAGATTATAAATTCTCTGAGAGAAAGCACCCAGCACAGCCTCTCCACATAGTTCCTGCTCCCAAACAAGTTTTTGAATGAGAGGTTCAGGGAAGAGCAGGAAGAGAGAGTCTCCTCAAGGAAAAGCTAAGGGTTGGTAAAAGAAAGATAAAGCATGGTTGGGGAGGGGATCATTGACTAAGAGGCCCCTCACTATCCCCTCCCAATAGACCCTCTGAGCTCTGAGAGGAGGTTCCACAACAATCCAAGGTATCATTGTTGTCAATTGTGTTTCTCGAGGGGTGGAGCCAAGATGGGGGCTTGAAAACAGGGACTCGCTTAAGCTCTCCCCCAAATCCCTCCAAATACCTGCAAAAAAATGACTCAACAAATTCTAGAGCTATAGAACCCACAAAATAACAGGGAAACAAGCCTCCAGCCCAAGACAGCCTGGACAGTCCCTGGGAAGGGTCTATCATACTGTGCTGGGAGGGGAACACAGCCCAATGTGGGCCACACCAGGACAGACCAGCTACAGAGTAGACCAGGCAGAGCAGACCTCAGGGCCCTGAATCACCCAACTGTGGCAGTTAACCAGACTTCTCAAATGCCAAAGACAATGGAGCAGGTCAGTGGGAAAACTGTTGGATCTGGGTGAGGGAAGTGCAAGGTCCAGCTGCAGCACCAGGGTAAGGGAGGTGGCTATAGCTGCAGCTGTGGCAGCAGCAACAGCAGCAGTGGCAGTGGCTGCTTCCGGCCCCAGGCTTACACAGTGGGAAGAATCAAACGGCTAATCAGAGCAGGAGTACAGAGATCTCCTTGCTGCCACTGAGGCAGGGTCCTCTTGCTTTGCCCTGCTTGGATCTGGGTCACAGTCCTGGTTGGTGGTGCTTGGGGGAGGAGGAGAGCTGCTGTGGCAGAGCTTTGTGGTGGCTGTGGACAGGGAGTCCTCCTGGTGGTTACACAGCAGAAAAGAGTGCCTACACTCACAGACCAGAGCACAGGCCAGGAGAGAAGATTCATACCACCTCAGAATAGAAGTAGCTCTGAAAACAGCAGCACGAAACCCCTGAAGCTTGGGACAGAGCACTCTACACTCTGAAAGCAGTCATACCCTAACAAAAAGCTCAAAAGTCAAGTAATTGGCTGGGAAAATAAGCAAGCACCATAACAGGACTCAGACTATAGAATCTTTCTTTGGTAACAAAGAAGATCAAAACATACAGCCAGAAGAAGTCAACAAAGTCAAAGATCCTGTATCAAAAGCCTCCATGAAAAATAGAAATTGCTCTCAGGCCATGGAAGAGCTCAAAAAGGATTTGGAAAAGCAAGTAAGAGAAGTAGAGGAAAAATTGGGAAGGGAAATGAAAATGATGCA
>JAQQSZ010016706.1:0-10962 GCA_028646595.1 Phalanger gymnotis
GGAATTGATTAAGAGAAACAATATCATGTTGGAGGTAGAGAAAAGAAATGCAGTGCTGGCAGGGTATCCTTGCCCAGCTTATGAATAAAAAATTGCATTTTTTAAGACTTTCTTATTCTGTATACATATTTCTATATACAATCCTTGCAAAAATGAAATACTATCCAGTAGGGAATATTAGGTTTGCTAGCAAAGGGTCAATTTGGTCTTGATTCTTACCTTTCCAAAACTGCCTTTCCCAATGGCACGCAAAATTTCAAAGTGATCAAAGTTGACTGTGAAGGAAACAAAAATGACAACACGGTAAGTGTTTATTGACTAACCACTTGAGTTTTTTGTGTTATTACATAGAGATTTTTAGAAAAACACGAATAGACTTGCAAGAAATAATGAAAACCAAAATGAGAAGAACCAAGAGAACATTGTATACAATAATAGCAATGTTGTTTTAAGAACAAATTTGAGCTACTAAGTAATTTTGACTATTATAAATACCTGAATTAACTATGAAGGAAGATGCTACCTGTATCCAGAAAAAGAACTGATAAATAAAAGCATGTATAGAATGATTTTGCATATATATACATATTTGTATCTAATGGCAGCCATCTCTATGTTGGAGGGGGAAGAAAAAAAGGGAAAAAAGAAATTTGCACAATAACTTTATTGTATATATTTATATACAATTATATATATATATTTATATATTATGTATATATTGTATATAATATAATATAAATATATGTATATATAAATATACAAATATATTAAAAAGGAATAGCAAGTTATACATAATAGATTTGCAATTTCATGTGCAATCATCTTTTTAAAAATTCTACTGTTATGGAAGTGCTTGTTTTATTTCATAAACTAAAAAATAAAATAAATATGAATTTTTAAAAAGATAAAACTAAGCAAAGGTTTTTAGACTCTGTTTTCTCTTCATGTGAGGTGTACTGGGAAGACAGATGCAAAATAGGTTTCATCAATGCTTCTGATAAGGCCAAACAACATTTTAGTCAGTCAGTTAACATTTATTAAGCACCTATTATGTACCAGTCACTGCACTAAGCACTGGAGGTATGAGAGAAGCAACAGACAGATTGAGGAGCTCATGATCTAACGGGGGAAACAACAGGCATGGGTGACTTCTCTTTTATAAACAAGAGCTCGAGAATCTTCTGCTGTGTCTGTACTTGCTCTTTACAGAGTTGTTTACTATTGTAGCTTGAATGAATTTGTCTCTTCCTAAGTAAGGGATCTATCATCCTTAAGGAAATAGAACAGAAATGGATGCCCAGTGTGTAAATATTTTTATCTGAAGGTATGTGCATAGTACATGTGACTGGAAGAAAAGATACGCTCTTATTTAGTAAAAGTAAGGATAGATGAATTCGGTGTTGCTGTGAAATCCACAAAATATTTGAAGACCTGGAGGAAGACCCCTAGTCTACTGAGTAGATCTTCAGCGGAAGATTTACAGAGAGACATGGACAAGAAGCATATAGGATGAGGAGTTACAGAGGGTCAGTGATCTGCACAGAAGGAGGTGACATTCTCAGCTCTTTTTCATTCAATTGTTGTCTCTATTCAGGCAACTCCTAAATCTATACTATCTAGCTCTGACCTCCCTCTTGAGGTCCAGTCACACATGGCCTTCTGAACAGTCTATTCAATTCAATAAGCATTAATTAAGCTCCTACTACATACCAAGTATTGTGCTAGGCACTGGAATACAAAGACAAAAATGAAAGTCTCTACCCTCATGGAACTTATATATTGTTGAGGGAAAAAGCATGGATAAATTGAGGGAAACAACATTGATACACATCAATAAATACATACAAATGAAAAATAAATATTATCTATCTATAATATACAAAATAATTTCTGAGTTCATAAAAAAGATACACCTCCCACCAACTGGGTTTCAGGAAAAGCTCCATGTATAAGATGATGCTTGAGTTGAGGCTTGAAGGAAGTCAGGGATTGATTCTATGAGGCAGGAGTGAGGAGAGAGTGCATTTCAGGCTTGGAGGCAGCCAGAGCAAAGGCATGGAGGTGGGAGATGGAATATTGTATATAGGAAACAGCAGGCAAGGCAGCCCAGAAAAACTTATGGGCATCTCAAACTCAATGTGTCCAAAATGGAATTCACTATCTTCTTTCTTGTGCTTAAAAGGCACTCTTCCAAACTTCCCTAGAACTGTTAAGAGCAGTACAATTCTTCCAGCCACTTATTTTCAAAATCTTGGCATTACACTCAACTTTTACCTTTCCCTTACCCTTACAATCATTCAGTTGTCAAGTCTTGTCATTTCTGCCTCCACAACATCTATTTGCATCCATCTCCTTTTCTCTACTCTTGTCCTCCATTTGGACTATTTAAAGATCCTACTAATTGGACTCTCAGATTTTAGTTTCTTCCCCTCCCTTCCCTTCATTCTCCACACAGCTGCCAAAATGGTCTTCCTAAAGCACAGGTCTGACCAGATCACTCCCTAAGAATTTTCAGTGACCCCCAATTGATGCTAGGATAAAATACAAATTACTCTGGCACATAAAGCCCTCCACATCCTGCCTTTCCAGATTTATTTTGTATTACTCTTTCATGTACTCTACATTCCAGCTAAACCAGCCCACTTGTCCTCTTGACTCAATATCCCCTCTCCTACCTCTATTCTTTGGCCTAGGTTGTTCCCCATGACAGGAATATGCTCCCTCTTAGAATTCTCAGCTGCCTTCAAAGCTTAAAACAGGTGCCATCTTTTATAGGATGATTTTTTTAAAATAATACAACTTAGTCCCTTGTGCATAATAGGAACTTAATAGGTGTTCACTGGGTTATAAAATCAACAGCTTTCCCATATAACAACAAGGAAAATCCAGAAGCAATAATAGAAATGCAGATAATGCCCACACAACCTCCCCTGGTACAGGTCCTCATCACCTCACCTCTAGACTATTCCAGTAGCCTGCTCATTTGTTTCTTTGGTTCAAGTCTTTTCCCATTCCCATTCAGCACATCCTCCCACTCAGCTGCCAAAGTAAACTTCCTAAAGTTCAGGTCTGACCATGCAATAAACTCTGTTGTTGTGCTGTTGTTGCATCCAATAAACTCTAATGGCAACCCATTATGACCTCCAGAATCGAATATAAAATTCTCTGTCTTTTAAAACCTTTTATAACCTAACTCCTATCTTTCCAAGCATTGCTTCCCTCCAACTAATTCTCCAGGGTCACTGGCCTTGTTGTTTCTCTCATATCACTCCATATCTTTACTCTATGCCTTTTTATTAAAGGCCTCTGGTGCCTGGATTACATTCCTCCTTCACCACTGTTTCCTGGCTTCCTTTAATAATATTCAGCTCAAATCCTTTCTGTTCCCCCATCTCCCATTTTACCTCCCTTCCCCATTTACATTGCATCTATCTTTTGTGTACATAATTGTATGCGTATTTTCTCCCCCATCAGAAGGTGAGTTCCTTGAGGGCAGGGACCTTGTTTTTGCTTTCTCTGTATCCCCAGCACGTAGTATGTGCTTAATACTTGTTGACGTCTGGTAAGAACAAGTGCCAGCTATTAACAACCATATGAAATAATGCTCCAAATCATAAATAATAAGAGATATTCAAATCAAAACAACCCTAAAGTTTGCCTCACACCTAACAAATTTGGCAAAATGACAGAAGATGGAAATATTTAATTTTGGAGGGTGTGTGAGTGCATTGTTGGAGCTGTGAATTAGTACAATGAAATTTAAAAAATGATTTGGAATTATGCAAATAGAGTGGTGAAAATACTCATGTTTTTGATCCAGAGATTCCACAATGTGTTGGTAAGCAAAATGGCCTTTGTTTTCTTTGAGTAACTAAGTGTATTTCATTAAGCCTTACTAGATACTAAGCCCCAGGCCCATAGCCCTGTTAGATGTGGAACCTATATGGGTGTGGATTGATGACTGAGGTGGGGCCCAAGGTGGGGCTGGCTAAGGGGAGGTATTAACTCCAGAGCCATGCCCTATTAGGTGTTAACCTAATCTATGTGGATGTGAACCTCCCAAGGTCCTAAGGGGAGGGGCCAACTCAAGAACCAATAAGCTCTGGTCATTCAGATGACGCTTGATGACCTCAAAAACTCCATAAGAGGAGAGAAGACAGCTTGAAGATTGATTTGCTGTTGGAGCCAGAGACAGATACAGCCGAAGCTGAAGATAAAGCCGAAGCAGGAGCTGTGGAAGCAGAGCCGACCCATGTGTGGACTGAGGAGTGCTGAGCAAAGACTTGAGGCCAATGGGTAATCTTCTTACCCGAGAGGGGAAGCATGAATATGATTTGGTTTAATACCATCGTGTTTTTCTGTGGCCTCCTGGTTACTCTTGTGAGGTGGACTTATTGGGCCTGGAAGCTTTTGATCAAAATATCGAAATGGGAAGGCTGGTT
The DNA here is from genome assembly GCA_028646595.1 of Phalanger gymnotis. Taxonomy (NCBI): domain Eukaryota; kingdom Metazoa; phylum Chordata; class Mammalia; order Diprotodontia; family Phalangeridae; genus Phalanger; species Phalanger gymnotis. Next base: position 4,443 of record JAQQSZ010016706.1, read on the forward strand.
AATGGGTCTGTTACTTTGGAGCCTGAATAAATGCTTTAATTCTTCTGCCTTCTACTTAGAGAATTCCTTATATCCTGCGGTTCTGAACCGTTCAGACATATATATGATTCTCTTTGAAATTATAAGATACCTCCAAGGAGATCACTGATGAAAGAAAAGGTCCTTATACAGCAAAGTGTTTCTAGCTGCCCTTTTTGTGGTAGTAAAGAACTAGAAGCAAAGTAGATGCCCATTGATTGTGGAATGGCTAAATCAATTGTGGTAAATGAATGTTAAGAACAGCTAGGTGGTGCAGTGGATAGAGTGCTAGACCTGGATTCACTCTTCCTGAGTTCAAATCTGGCCTCAGACACTTATGAGCAGTGTGACCCTGGGCAAGTCACTTTAACCCTGTTTGTCTCAGTTCATCATCTGTAAAATGAGCTAGAGAAGGAAATGGCAAACTAGTCCAGGACCTTTGCTAAGAAAACCCAAACGGGGTCATGAAAAGTTGGACACAACCAAAGAGCAACAAAAGATGAATGTTATGTAACACAATATTACTTTGCTGTAAGAAACGATGATGACGTAAACCGAGAAGCATGGAAAGACTTATATGAATTGATGCAAATAGAAATAGGGAAACATTTACAGCATTTGCACAGATACTACATCTATGTAAATGTTAAGAATAAACACCACCAAACAACTGAAGTGAGTATTGTGATAGTATAAAGAATAAGCCTGACCCCAAAAAGAGATATGAGAAGATACCTCTCCCTTTTCCTGTACAGAGGGCTAAGGGTCTGTGAGTGTGAAAGATTGCATATAATATTAGATTTTTTAATGTATTGATAGATTTTGCTGATTTAAAAAAATTTTTAAACTCCCTGGGCAAAGGAGGAGGAGAAAAATGGGGGAAATCTAAAAGATATAAGAATAAGAGATATAAATAGAAACCTATAAATTAAAAAAAAATAAGTACTTAATAGATTGTTGACTTTGAGACCACCCTTATGGATGAGACCACAGATTAATTAATGTATTGCCAAACAGAATAATCTATACGTGCAGCCCTTTAAGTGGAAGTCAACTTTTTTCTTATTCATTATGTCTTTTCAATTCACTTTCACCACTGCCCAGTACACCCACTTGATGGGATGAGTGAATATCAGCTCCTTCGTAAATGTGTAATAGCTGAACTGCCCTAATGAATGTGTCCTTAAAAATCTCAGGTACTAGGGAAGTGTTAGGGCCTTAAGTCCTAGTGGTAATCCTTTTTATTCATACCTTTATTTTCAGTCAATTAGAGAGAAGAGAAAGAACTCCAGTCCTGACCTTCTTTGGCTGAAGCCACTTCCATGTGTGACAACTCAGTTTACTGAGGAGGCCAGTGATGAATGTAAAATGACAGAAAGTAAGATATTATTACTCAGCCATTCTGGCTCCTTCTTGAATTATATACTAAATAGTAAGCAAAAACCTCTACAATTCAGGCTGAGGTGGGGAGGCCAGTCTCAATTAATGATGTGACTGAGTTATATCATTATTATATGTATTTTATGTAACCTACATTATGTATATTTCAAATATATCACATTTAAAATTTGTTTTTAACAAGATGCAGTTGTATTCATCATTCTCATCAATGAATTTATCTATTACTCTACAGTTACAAAGAACTTTACACACCTTGCAGCATTTGCTCATTTCCTTACAACAAGCCCATAAGGCTGATAATACAAATGTAATTCATGGCCCATTACTAAGGGCTGTTCAGCACTGCCCCACCCCAATCTCAAGATTTGGGGCTCACATAGACTGGGTGTGGTTCTAAGGATTGAACCCAAGCAGTCTGTTTTCTCTTTTCAGCTCAGAGCCTCTACCTGGATCACTCCAGGAAAATCTCAAGATATACTCATGTTGTATACAGCTTGTGTTTAGGTTTCCCCAAATGTGGGAAATAAGGGCTCCAACTCTGGTGCAGGCATTCAATACAAATACCTATCAGGAATGGGTAGATTTTATTTCACCATCCCCACCCCTTTCCAAAAAGTGCATACGATACAAAGGACTCACAATACATGACTAGATAAAAGAATCAATACAAAACATTCCTATATCATTGAACTTCTGAAGGTAAGCCTACTTTGGAGACTGCTGAATAAGCAAGCCCTTGCTATGGAACCTATAGTGCACAAGCAATTCAGTCATAGCAAAGAGTTGATGGAGTTCATATTTCACTACCCACCTCTTACACCACAACATGGCATGGCTATAGCACTTTGGCTACAGGAAAATACTTCTCTAAAAGACATAGTTTAGGAAATCTTCTCTCTCCAGGAGACTCAAACACTTCAACTCTAGAACTTGGAGTTATCCACAGGAGTAAATCCCAAAGCTGGTGCTGCCTAGTAAACCTCCCTCCTCCTGGTAGAAGGCTATATTCCAGGATCATCCTGCTTAAGGTTTTCAAAATCCTCTCCTCTTCTACACAGAATGCTTGGGCTCAAGACCAATGTACTTGGACTTCTGTCTCAAACCCATGCAAACACATATCTGTCATGGCCATGTACTTCTGTAGAAACTCTATAATTGTCCCACTAGCTGACATGCAATTGGCAGGGCAAGACCATTCTTAGAAACTCTAGCCTCTCTCTTGTGTTCAGAAAAGGAAAGAGAAAGGCAGAAGACAGGAACCTGAGGGCCAGAAATATCCCTTTCAGGCCACTTGAAATACGTGCTTCATCTGGAAAGCTACCACTAACCGTTCTTAAGGGAAGGGGAGGGACATTCCAGTCTGAGAATCCAAGGGAAAGGGTCTTGAAAAGGCCAAGCTGGTGCCTCAACTTTCTTATATCTCACAGGGAAGGGGTGGTTCTTCCAGTAAGTGGCTGGTCTCCTATTCCTCTGCCTGCCAATCCTCAGAAGGCAGTCCCAGTCTCTGAAATCCAATTAGTAAGGCAGCAGCAGGAATTCCTAACTAATTCTCATTACTCTAGTATCATTACCTTCCCTTTACAGAAAAAGATGCCGAATTTCAGAGAAGTAAAAATCACATGGTCAAAGTCACATGGCTAGTAAATGGCAGATGTGGAACTGGAACCCAGGTCTTCTGGTGAGATCCTAGACCCTTTCTACAACCTGTTTTCATCTGCATCTGAAAGAGATTCTTCTGTAGCTTGAAATTGCTACTTCTATACAATTCAATTCACTTCGAGTCAGTTTAAAAAAGTCTTCCTGTCACTTATTTCATCAACTTCATCCTACAAGTTCTCTATCAGAGCCAAAGCTCCCCAATGAGGGAAAAACACAAAACACTCCATGTTAGAAGCAGAGCTGAAGCCAGATAGTGTTTGCTTTTCCAGGAGTATGTGGTCTTTGAGCACCAAAAAAGGCAGCTCACTATAGCAACAGAGCAAGCACCAAAATTAAATTATGGCTTTGTCCTGTCCAATGTCAGAGGATAGAGAGATTATATTAAACCTGTATGTAGGCCTTTCTGTGATCTTGTCCTTCCTTTTGGATGGATGGTACCTAAAAGAGTATACTCGGAAAGAGAGGAAGGGTGCATACAGAACCTAGCCTCCAACCAAACATCACCTTTTTTTAGGTAGTTTAGAGTTTGCAATAATACATGAGACAGTAATCTGAGTTCTTCTGTATTTCAAAGTTCATAAGGCAAAACAGTGGCTCATTTATTCTATTCTATTCAATAAACATTTATTAATCATCTCTATGTGCGATTAGGGCCTTCTTGGAATAGTGGAAGGAAAGTATGCCTTGAATCAGGAAGACCCAGGCTCGTCTTGTCTCTGAAATACTGTGGGGAAGGACTTCACTCAATTTTTCACTGTTCTAGGAAACCCTCTAAGACTATCAGTTGTAGGGATAATGCTCACTTTGCATCTCTCTGATGATTTTTTTGGGGAGCGCTGAGGCGTTTTGAGATTATAACTATAGGGCATCACTGAGACAATTGGGTTGAAAAGATAGTCATTTTTGTTTTTGGTTTTTCCCATCAGTGAACAGCTTGAGATTGTTAGATGTATGGCACAATTTCCCAAATGGAATCCAGGCCACTCTCTTCCTCATATGCAATTCTGGGTCCAACTTACTGTCCATCTGTGGTGCCTGTCCCAGATACATGAACTGATATACTAGCTCAAAGGACTGACCTTGCAACTAGATGTCATTATCTAGACAACCGTCACTTTTAATTTCTACTTATTTGAGGGTTCAACCTCCCATTAGTCATTTTTGCTCTGTCCTTTCCACTCCAGGGATGATTCTTCATGAGAAAGAAAACAGAAGGAAGATTAAAGTTGAAGAGAGCTACCTTCTCAGTATAGTTTTGTCATCCTACCCACCTTAAGCAATAGTCTTATTCATTCTTTGATCATTCCTTCTTCCATATATATATATGTATATATATACATATCTATAATGCATATGTACATATATACACACGTACACACATAACCTTTTTATTGTCCTTAACTTTTCTTGTCAGACTGAACTTATTCTATGCTTTAGCCTTCCTAACACTATTCTTACAGTACTGACAGTTAGTCAACATTTATTAAGCACTTACTACATTTCAGATACTGTGCCATTCTTTCTAATCATTCTCTGTTAATTGCTATTACATCCAAGTTCTGTATGTCTTCTCCACCCCCTACACACAATGGGTTTAATTTTTTTTCCCTATTAACAACAATTTATTTTTTCTCCTTCTACCCCCTTAGAAAATCTTGTAACAAATGTGCATAGCAAAGCAAAACAAATCCCACTGCTCATGCTTTAAAGCGTGTGCCTTGTACTGAATATCAGTCCTCTGAAAACATGATTGGTCATGGCATCAGTCAGAGTTCTTAAGATTTTCAAAGTTATTTTTCTTTCCAATGTTGTTTTATGGTATAAATTGTTTTCTTGTGCTCACTTCACTCTATATTAATTTATGCGAGGCTTTGCAGGTTTCTCTGAAACTGTCCCTTCCCACCATTTCTTATGGCACAATAATATTTCATCATATTTAGATGCTATGATTACTTTAGCCATTCTCTAACTGACGGGGACCTCTTTACTCCTCAGTTCTTTCTCACTGCAAAAAAAAGAGTAGAATACATAAATTTTTCAAATCAAAGTTGCTTAATGAATTCTCTGTTCTCCTTAGGTGAGTCCTCCTTTTCTTTCTTATTGGAATTATCTCTCCTAAAACTTAAGGTTCAAGTCAGGCTATGTTGCAGAGTTTAAAACTGTCCAACCTACAATAAAAGAGACTGAGGCAGACCTCTGAGCCAATGACACTTTATTAAATGGTTCATGGTCCCTCTAATGAAGAGGGTCTCAGATCTTCCTCATGGTCTGAGATATCCCCTTTCTCCAGGGCCTTATTTTTATAAGGCTTGATACTGAACACCGGAGGGGCTACACAAAAAACTGAATCCATTGGTTGATCGACTTTGCTTTGAGGGCTAAAATGGTATATTAGCATGGGGAGGGGGGAAGTATCTTGGGTTGAGGGAAGCATGGGGCATCTCCACTGACTAAGTGGTCATAAGATGGTCACCAGATGGTCACCTGCTCATGATGGACAAGAGAGAGTGGTCCGGAGAAAAAAAATAATTTGGGGGACTTCTCATGTAATTGAGTCACCCCTGCCACCCTGGGCTTAGTCGCCATAACAAGGAAAAACAAGGGTGGAGGCCTCTAGTTCTCTTCCTATGATTAAGCAAGTGAATTTATAATCTGCAGTTCACAGCTCTGGGGCCCAAGTGTACCTAATAGACCCAATATAATCACTACCCCTATGGAAGCAAATCAAACTGATTAATACTGATTGGAATAGAGTAGGGATCTAAATGAATCATTCTCACAATGCTTGGCTTTTCTCTTTTCCTTTACCATAAATTATGAGATAGAATGGCTATTTCTCACCAAGGTTTCCACCATTTCTACTTCAGGAACCATTTGCTAACAGAGGTTAGTGAGAAGCAAATCTAGAATGGAATTCCCTCTTGTTGGTTCTTCTACTTGATTTTTATTATTCAATATTCCATATTGATTTTTAAGAATGGAATTATCATCGATGGAGAGCAAGGTATTATTAGTTTCTCTGCTTTGGGTAGAAAGAGAGCCCCAGCAATGTCCAGATAATTGAAATCTCCATCCCTATTACATCATGTATCTATGCCAGGTTTGCAATCAATTTTCTGAACTCCCGTTTCTCTTTTCTGCCCACGTGCTCTGGAGTATACTTCAATGATGATATCATTTCTCAAAGGACCATAAATTTGGAGCTGGAAGAGACCTTAAACATCACCTACTCAAGCCTCCTCATCCTACAGAGAAGGAACCTGAGCCCCAGAGGGGTAAAGTTTGTGCATACACTGAAGTACTTATAGTCAAGATTTGAACTTCGGTCCTCTGACTCCAGGTCTGACACATCTTTTGCTACAGCATACTGCTTGGAGGGTTGGTAGTATGATCAGTGAAATAACACCCTAGTAGATATAAAACATTTATTCACAAAGCCATG
>JAQQSZ010016707.1:0-10962 GCA_028646595.1 Phalanger gymnotis
AAAGAAGGAAATAAAAAGTGGAAATGACTTGTAAAGATTTCTGTAATAAATTCTTTTCTTCATCAATGACAGCTGAGCCACCATATTTGAACTCTAGTACCAGAGTCTTTGATGTGCTCTACAAGGAAAGAAGACCAGCCTTAAAGAAAACAGATCAGAAAGAACAACTGGACCAGACCAAGACGGATGTGCTATTGTGAGAGGTGAAAGAATTTTGTGGGCCGTGAGGCATCAGTGCTTAAGGTTCCTGAAAGCTTGTGGGATACCCCACCCCAAAAAAACCTACCAGTTTCCTACCTTCATTTCCTTTTCTATCTCTCCCAAAATCTTTCTAAGAATAATTTACATCTGCATCTATGGCAAGCTTGGTAAAGGCATGAGAAGGGAACAAAAAGCTTTAACAAACAATATTCAACAGTGGACCTTGTTTTCAGCCACACAATTGACTGAAAAGCATGGAGAATATGAGATGCTACCATGTTTGTTTGCTGATCATTAAAAAAAAAACTTCTGTGGCTTTTCTGGCACAGACCGTTGCTTTGAAGACAGTGCATACATGTCACGTATACATCAAAAGTCACACAAGAAACCTTGAAAGATGTAACAACATAGATAAGTTTATTCAAAGCCTTCTGAATGTTGGTATCAAGCAAGGCAAAACATAGGGACAATTGTGCTTGTGGGAGAAGCTCATCACCATTATGAATGACGTTTAGTGAAGAATTCAAATGGAAGACAGATTCCCTCTTGATGGTAAGGTCCTTAAGATGCTCTTTTTTGCAGCTGGCATTAGCGTTGCCTCAAGTCATGCAAATTGGCAGAACCTCCTAAGTGAACATCATGATCGCTTTCAAGAACTGGCCTGTCTATGCAGGAAGAAAAAAAGAATAGGTCAAGATTGCTTATTGTCACACAAGGAAGCAGTCTCAGTGGTGCAATGGACCTAAAGTCAACATGATCTGAGTTCAAGTCTAGCCTGAGATACTCACTGTGTGACCCTGGCCAAGTCATTTAACTTCTATCTGCCTCAGCTTCCTCAGGTATAAAATGGAGATAAAAATAGCACCTCTCTCACAGGGTTGTTGTGAGGATCAACTAAGATGATATTTGTAAAGTACTGGTACACAGTGGATGCTTAATAAATGTTCGTTACTTGCTTATTCATAAAATCATAGATTTAGAGCTGGAACATCCCTGAAAGGTTCAATAGCCAACTCTCCTGTCCTATTTACAGAGAGAAAACGAAGACCAAGAAAAATTAGATGCCTTGTTGAAGGTCACCCAGACTGACTTTGAATCCAGTGCTCTTTGTACTGTACCACAGGCATGGCCACCTCTAAGAGCTAGCATTCTACGAATGAACTGAATGGTGCCCAGAGGCTCTCTCTTAGCCTTTGAGAACAGTTTTGTTTCTATGAAAATGTTTGTCTCACAGCTCCACATAAAAACCCAGCGTCTTTCTTGATAAGCAGCTCTCGCTGATCCTGAGAAATGTTGCCATTAAAAAAATAAAAGGAAAAGTTATGAAGATATTAGAAGTCAAATGAAAATATTTCAGTTTGAAACTCCAGAATCATCCATGGCAAGAGCTGCCAGTGGCCTGAAGATCCTTTGTCCACATCCTTTTACTTGTATGAATGAGGAATCTGAGATCTTACAAAGTTCAGTGACTTACTCAAGGCCACACAGATGCCAAGGGGCAGAGTCAGCTTATAATGAGAACCCAGCTCTCTTGGGTCCCATAGCTGATGCTCTACTTAGCGTCCCACGCTTCTCCCAGATTAAAATACGGCTGCCTGTTGGTTTTTGCCACAAGCCACATTTGAAAAAAAAGGCCTTGCTTATGTTTTGGGCTTTGTTTTCCAGGTTACTTCTCTTCCCCTCCGCCCCCTCTCCCCCTCAAATGTGAACCTTTTGGGAGCTTGAGAAATCTAGGTTCCTTTAGTAAAGGATTATTATTTACCGTAAGGTCGAGACACCTTCTCCCATAGGTGTATGGGTAAAAGTAAGGTGGGATAGGTTAAGAGCAGAAACAATGTAATCAAAGATAAAAACCTCTTAGCTACTGGTAACAGTGGGGACCTTATTGTAGAAACCCTTCCTTTGCTTCTCCTGTGCTGCCATCTGGTGGTCATTAGTAGAAACATTTCATTTCAAAATTCATTTACATTTTTTTCCTTCCTTCCTTCCTTCCTTCCTTCCTTCCTTCCTTCCTTCCTTCCTTCCTTCCTTCCTTCCCTCCTTCCTTCTTTCCTTCCTTCCTTCCTTTCTCCCCCCACCCCGCTGGGTCCTTAGTCATATAACTATCAAAAACAAACAGAACAAACCCCTTACTTTCACTTGATGCTCAGGGCCTGGAGGAGTGAGGCTGGGCAAAGTGTGAGATGGCTTAAAGGTCTTTAGACATCAATGCATTTCATTCTATGTTGTGGAGTATCATTTAATTTAGACTGATGGTTAGTTACATCACTGAATCTCAGAGCTGGAAGAGAACTCTGAGACCTCAGTCCAACCTGCATCTGATGAAGAATATCCTCCATGGCATCCTCCCACCCCAAATAGTTACATATCCTCCTCTTCATGATGTCTAATGTTTGGGAACTCACGGTCTCTCGAGGTACCCCATTTCCCTTTTAATTAGCTCTAATTCTTAGGAATTTTTCCCTTTTAGTCAAGGCTAAACCTACTTCTGCTATTATATAAATGAGCTTAAATAAAGAATGGCATTTCAAAGTTTTGATTTTTGATGTGAAACACAGCATCATTTGAGGATATTGGAAAGGTTAGAACTATTTTGTCATCAGCTGGTGCTGCGGATTTCTTCTCTACATCAGGTCATTTGCCTGAGCTATGGTTGGACCTCACGACTAACGAATTCATGACCATCCACTTATCTACTACCTGGCATCCTATTTATCTGGAACAGTCCCCACCTCTTTCTGTTCGAAGTGAAACATACCTAAGAGTGGAGGCTTTCAGCTTTCTCAGACATCTATCTAATAAATATCCTCTCTTGTGGAATTCATGCCAAGTCTACAGAAATCCTCAGCATTAGAAGATCTGGGTTGGAAGCCCAGCTTTGCTTCTGACATCCTGTGCCATTGGGGGAATCCATTTTCCTTCCTTTGGCCTCAGTTTCTTCATATGAAAAGGGAGGATATTAGACTAAGAATGACCACCAATGTCCCCACTAGCTCTAAATTCTATTAGAAGGAAAATTAAACAAAAATAAAATCTGCCACCTACAATGTAAAATACAAGCAACATGTCAGAAAAGAATGAAATAAGCATTTATTAAATGCCTACTGTGTTCCAGGCACTGTGCTAAGAGCCTTACAAATATTATCTCATTTGATCCTCATAACAATCCTGAGAGGTAGGTGCTATTATCTCCATTACTGCAGCAGCTAGGTGCCACAGTGGATAGAGTACCCAACCTAGACTCAGGAAGACTCATCTTCTTGAGTTCAAATCCAACCTAAGCAAGTCATATAACCCTGTTTGCTTCAGTGTCCTCATCTATAAAATGAGCTAGAGAAAGAAATGGCAGACCATTCCAGAATCTCTGCCAAGAAAACCATAAATGGGGCCAAGAAGAGTCAGACACAACTGAACAACTATTTTCCAGGCACTGTGCTAGACACCTTACAAATATTATTCATTTGCTCCTCAAAACAATCCTGAGGGGTAGGTGCTATTATCATCCCCGTTTTATAGTTGAGGAAATGGAGCCATAGAGGTTAAATGACTTGGCCAAGGTCATATAGCCTTTAAGCATCTGAGGTGGATTTGAATTCAGGTCTTCCTGACTTCAGGCCCAGAGCTCTTTCCTCTGTGCCACCTGGATAGGAAATTTAGGACCCCCAGCTTCTAACTTTGTCTCTGCCATTACCTAGCTTTATGACCTAATGCATGCCATTTCATGACTCTGTGCCTTAGTTTCCTCATCTGTAAAAATGAGGGCATTAGACTAGATGATCATTAAGGCATCTTACTGTTCTGACAGTCTGTAATTCTGTGAAATAAGAAACATGGGAAAATGTCTTAAGCAAGGCTAAATGAATACCTATTTGTATACACCAGTAATCACTGTCATCTTGAAATCAAAACAAGTCAGCAAACAGGAAGAGTAACAATAAAAATAGAATGCACAGGAAACTTCTAAACGGTTGGGGAATGCCATGTTTTGGGTAATTGGTTATTTTTGTTAATTGAGATTTAGTCCATACATGGTAGGGTCTACATAAGTCACTCTCCCCGGTGTAGTGGCTCAGTGGGGGGCACAGTAAATTTTGCCTCTCCTGTCTGTTTCTTTTTTCTAAAGCAGTCCTGGGTTATTTAAATAACTTAATTCTCCCAGAAGAAAATTGGGCATGTTAAGGAAGACCACGGGGGTATTCCCTTAAACTCCTGATTCAATGGGAGGGGCTGCATTAAAGCTGTATACAAAAGATGGCTTAAGATGAACAGACGTTTTTAAGTTAGAAAAATGTTTTCAGAGATTTATCCTATATAGACAAGGTTAATGATCTGGTCTGTAGAAGGTGATGAGTGTCTTCTGTTGAAGGGATGCTGAATTACATAGATCTGTCCGTAAAGCTGAATTGGAAATGAGCCCCATGATCTGGAAGAGGGCTTACAGGATCAGTGATTTTAGAGCCAGAAGAGACCTCGGAGGCCAGGCTAGTCCAACCCCCTCATGTTAAAATGAGGAAAATGAGACACTGAGAAGTGGAATGTCTTACTCAGGTCACACAGGCAGTGACAAAGGCAGGATTTGAACCCCAGGTCCTCTGACTCATTTTCCCTGTACCACTGTTTCTAGCTGAAATACAGAGGATAGCAAAGCAGAGGTGGGTGTCAGGAAGGGAGAAAAGACAAAAAGATGAAGACAGCTCCTGGGACTAATGCTGAGGTAAAGCAGCGAAGAAAGTCAAACTGGTTCACTAAGACCTGAGGTCCCGGTGATGCCGCTGGAGGAGGAGGACATTGGCAGAAAGCATGAGACAGCACAGATGCTAGAGACTGGCACTCGGTTCCTCAAAGCTGGAGCCATGCCCGGGCCAGTACTACAAGTCACAAAGTCTGTCCAGTTCTCTGGGCAACAGATCAACACTGTGCAGGATGATCACTTCTATGAGCTTGCTGGTTTCCATCAACTTGATAAAAAAAAGTCTGTTTCGTGTCTTATGAGCCTATATGCTTGTAAAAGGAGCTTATGGCTATCTTTAGGGAGTGCTAGATAATGAAATGAAATTCGTAAATTCTGTGTCTGGGAACACTGTACGATCCCTAAAAGATAGATGTAGAAACCCTTTGTGTTAGGAGGATGTTTTTGTCACAGAGGGTGTGTGTGTGTGTGTGTGTGTGTGTGTGTGTGTGTGTGTGTGTGTGTGGCTATAGATCTATCTATACAGAGATAGTTATCACAATTCAACTCTAGATACATATATATTAAATACATATGCAGTATATACTATATGTACATACATATGTATATATATATATAGAGAGAGAGAGACAGACAGACAGATAGACAGACAGAGAGACAGAGACAGAGAACTATATTTCAGCATATTTGATTTCCTGTCTAATCCTATATAGTTTATTTTATGCATTGTTAAACAACATTCTGAGAGAGGGCCCATTGACTACCATGACACACAAAACATGCTGCAGAGAGAGACCTTAAGATGCCATTACATTTGTTGTTGGATGAATGTAAAAAAATAAACATTTAATTGAGTAGAGTATAAGCTCCTTGAGGACAAGAATCATTACTTTTATATTGTGTGTGCAGTGCCTAGCACATAGTAGACACTTAATAAATGTTTGGTGATTGAATGAACAAAATGCAGCTACAAGGATTTCCTCCAACGAGATATCTTCCATGCTTAAGTAAATATCATGCAATATTCATTGAAAGATGTGACCACAGGGAGAACTTTGCTTGCCAAACCCCCAATTACAAATTGTAAAAGAAGCTTAAAATAGAGAGACATCTGCTTGTGAAACAGTTGCCACCCTTACAGAGGATGCCTAGAGAGGGGTATGATATAATCATAAATAGAAAGCTGGACTTAGTGTTAGCAAGATTCAAGTCTCACCTTGGACACTTACTGGCTGTCCAAACCTAGGCATTTTACTTACTTGCCCTGGGCCTCAGTTTTCTCATCTGTAAAAATAATGGTTAGTAATTTAGCTGCCTCATTTGTAAGATCTAATCTGTTGAAATAGATGGCCTTGAAGGCCCCTTCCAGCTCTAAATCTATAATGCTACATCTAACACAGCTCCTAAAAGGAAGAGTTTTCTCATCAGTGGTGATGTCTTCCAGATGCACCTCTTGACAAAGGACGTTGTGTAATTTCATCAAATCCTGAAACACGGCAGAGCTTCCTCCACGAGCTTCAGTTATTCAAAATAGCTTGGCATGACAATGCCCATTATCCAAACTAGGCGTATGAGGTTGGATGGATGGCCCATAATGTTGGTCTCTCAATAGGTGTAGATCACTGACGAACTGGACCTGCGATGGATCAGGAGGAAGAGGTCGGCTGGGCTCCATTGGGGAAATTGTCCAGAAACCGCAGTGATCACAATCTTCTCCCTAAACTAAAGCACATCATTTTAAATACTAATCTACTAGCAAAGACGCCTGTTGACTGAATCACAGAATAACACAACCATTGAAGAGTTAAGATGGCAGGTCAACTGAAGGGTAATGGTGAGACTCGTGGACAGACTCAGCCTAGAAATAGGTTCCAGCACAGCACTGATGGCAATTTGCACAGAAAGAGTGATGGAAAGCACTGCCTGAAAGAGGCAGAACATGTTAATGAAGGGATCCCTGGACAGAAGGCTTTGGGGTAATTTCATTTGAAGTGAAAACAGCTCTATGTATATTTTCATTGTTTTTCAATTGCTACTTACAGTTAAAGTACATAAGGCAAAGAGAGTCGGCATGGCTCAGTGATAGAGAACTGACCTTTAAACTAGGAAGGAAGTGGGAAGATCCGGGTTTGGGTCTTGCCTTGGACGTTTACTGACTTTGTGTGTCAATGGTCTCAATGCTCTAGGAAGCTCTTAAGACTACGAATTGCAGAGAAGGTGCTACCTGCATTAGTAGAGGGCGTTTTCTTCCCTTGGGAGTGATACATACCAATGAAATCACTGTCCAGTCCCTGTCATTATCCTTACATAATACCTATCTTAAGACATAATGTTGGAGAAGGAAATGGACTGGTCAGAGATATGGAAGGCTAACGGATGATAACCTGCATGGTGCATTGGAATTCATGTAATTGTTAAGAGACTTAGAAGAAGGCTCCTGTCTCCAACCCTTGCAGGTTGAGTGGAACTCCTGGTTTTTGGTTATTTGGTTCATGAGGACTCATGATTCATGATGGATTCATGAGGAGATGCAGATAAAAACACCCAGGGTCAGAAGAAGATTAGATGGGGCTGTGATATGGACCATTGAAAGTATTGGAGGCAATATATCTAGCAATAAAATCATAACTTCAATGAAGTTCTGTAGAATTATAGCACTAGAAGCTTCCTTAGATGCTATCTGATCCAACCCCTTCATTTTTTACTCCACAAGAAATCAAAGACAAAGGAGGGTTGAGTGATTTGCCTAGAAAGTAACAAATATGAGATCTGAATCCAAGCCCAGTCCTTTTTCCAATGTACCAAGTATTCTCAGTGAGAAGAGCTTTCTTGGAGTGATAGCCCTGAAACTGTGCCAGCAAAATAACCTGTTTTCTTCTTCTTTTGTAAAAATCCAGCCTTCTCACTAAGCATAATCTAGTCTTATCACTCTTCCTGATACCTGAGCAGCCTAGTCTATTCCTGACATCCATAATATGATATCCTCTTCTCTTCATTTGGCGGGGCTTGGTATCTCATATTTATTCAGACAACATTTGACTTCAGTTTATAAAGCTAGTGGATAAACTAGGTGAGACTGTGTATTTCACTAGTCAAGCATTGAAGATTATTGTGCTGTCTGTGATTTTCCCCATGTTTCAGTAACAAGTACTTGATGGCCATGGAAGTGTGGAAGTCACACATTTATTTCCACATTGCTGATTTCATCATTCCCTTTGGGTTCTTTAGAGAAATGGAGAAATGTGCTGCCCCCAAGGATTAGGCTTGAGAGTATGTTTTGTTTTAATTACCACATCAGGAAATTGAAGAGAGATGGTGCTAAATGAGGGGGAAACATGGTGCACAAATGTTTGAAATAACTGTTACTATCTCCTTTTCTGTACCTTTCAAAGGTCCAAAAACCTCTCATTCTTTGGGACCTAATCTAGTGCCACTGTCTCCACAAATCCTTCCCCCATCATTCCTGATGGAGTAGCTCTCCCCCTTCACATTTCTTGTAATATTTTGTGTTGCCCACCTCATATCATAAGTATTGGTGTCCACGCTTCTGTCCCCTGTCATTATACTGTAAGCACTGTGAGAATAGGCAGGGGTCTTATTTCATATCTGCATCCCCAGTGCCTGGCATATGGATCTTAATAAGTATCCATGAAACATACTGACTTAAACATTGTTTTTTTCTAATATTTGCTCTTCTTTGTAATGGGTTTCAAGAGAAGTCAACATTTTTCAGTTGGTCATTGATTTAGGTTAAAGGAAATAACCAAAAAAAGTTGGACTATGTTTTATTTGTTTTGGATGGTCAGAATCATAAGATCCTGGAGTCAGAACAAGAAAGGACCTTAGGGGCCTTTCATTTTATAGATGAGGAAACTGAGGTCCAGCAAGATTATATGACTTGCTCAAAGTCACATTGGTAGTGAATATCAGAAGCAGGATTCAAACTCGGGTCTTCTGACTCCAGAGTTAATGTATCTTATTGCCCCAGTAGGAGATATGTCACTGATGAGCAAATGGTTTTTCCAGTATGTTGAGAGGAGCCTCTTCTTCAAATATTGGTTGGACAATATGGGCACCGAAATCCCTTCCAAGTCAGAAATTCTATGATTCTCTTTGCTGAAGACTGGGCCAACACATAAGTGCGTATGTGCTAAATGAACGTTAGTTGGGACCTCTGATTTCAGTTGTGTGAGAACTCTGTCCTCCAATGCAGATTGTGAGCTGTCTGAGATTCAGAAAAGTCATACAACATGCCCATGGTTATACAGCTACTAAGAGTCAGAAATAGGATTCGAACCTAGGTCTTCTTGACGACAAGGCCAAGCAAAAGGAAAGACAGGCCCTGCCCTCAAGGAGCTTATATTCTAACAACACTTAAAAGGGAGTTGTAAAGCAATGAAAGGGGGAAAAGATGAAAGAGAGGTGGAAGAAGGCAAGGTATATGGCACGAGTGGCATCATTTTGAAGTTCAGAAGCCAGGAACAGGGACTGGTGGGGAATGAAGGTCAGCATAGGTCCTTCCACAAAATGGAAGCCCCTGGAGGAATTTACCAGTGGGAGAAAGGTATGGGCCTTTCAGAGGGATGTTCTAGGTTGAGAAGGCCTCCAGGATGATTGGATGTTCCAGAATGATGAGGCCCCAGGTGCTGAGGTAAGTTCCAGTATGTGACAAAATGGTATGGAAATCTGAATGCCAGAAGCTGGGCCAGGGGCAAAGTTCTTAGTATGGGCTGTCATGAGCCCTTTGGGCCATCTGACAAAGCCTATGGATCTTTTCTTAAAAGAATGTCTTAAAATGCAAAAAAAAATAATACATAGGATTACAAAGCAAAACAATTATATTGAAATAGTGGCATACTTTTTTTTCCTACCCAAATTCATAGGTGCCTTGAAATTTGTCTACATGGTCTTTGGGGGTCTGTGAGAACTCCCTGAATGTCTAGATTTTTCTCTTGGCAAATGGGTATATGAGCACTTGACTTTAGGAAGTCTTTCATTGTTAAGTGGATATCCTTTAGAAAACATCACTTCTCAGAACATTTTAGTCTTGGGCCCAGGTTTAATGGATGAAGATCAACCTGTCATTTATTTCAAAAGAGTGTTATTTATATAAATCATTATATTTATATTGTATTATTTATATGAAATTTATATTAAAAATATTATTTGCACAACTCTTTAAAATTTACAAAGTGTTTTACAAGATCTTCTTTCATTTGACCTTCACTGAAGTCATGGGAAGTAGGTATTATTGTCTTGGTATTATTATCCCCATTTTACAGATTAGGACATTCAGGCTCAGAGAGTTGAGTTAAATGAATTAAGTAAGTTGTCTATAATCCCACAACTGGTAAGCATCTGAGATAGGATTCATACTTGGGTCTCTCCTGGCACTCTCCAGTTTAACAAACTGCCATATTGCTATGACCAAAGCACCTTTGAGATTATACTGGTTACCCTGCATAAAAGCAGCTCCTGCCCCAGTAACACACCCAAGGCCACATTGGTAGTGACTGATCACCCTTCTACTCCAAATCCAGGATTTTCTACTGTACAAAACAATTTCAAATCTGCTTTTCTATAGTTAAGCTGATTTTTTTGTGTGTCCATACCACCCAGAGGTAGAATAATATGGCTTACTAGAGTAACAATGAAAGTCAGTCAACTGGGATTTATTAAGTACCTACAAGGTTCCAGGCACTGTGCTGAGTGCTGGAGATACAAAGAAAGGCAAAAGATGGTCCCTGCCCTCAAAGAGCTCCTAGTCTAATGGAGGAGATGACATATAAACTATGTGCATACAAGCTAAAGACAGATTAAATGATCAACAGAGAGAAGGCACTAAGGTTAAGGAGGACAGAGAGGGCTTCTTGTAGGAGTCGAGACTTTAAAGGGAGCCAGGTGGTTGAGATTAAGAGGAGGGGCTGGTAAGCTGTGTGCCCTTTCTTACAATCTAGTTGGGGAGATAGTATATTCTTGACATGACTGAAATAATGACACTGAATTCACAAACCACAGGTAAGAAGTCATCTCATTACTTTATATGAATTATACAATCAGGCTTCTACAAC
>JAQQSZ010016708.1:0-10962 GCA_028646595.1 Phalanger gymnotis
AGATGGGGTTATTTAGAAATTTTACTTCCTCTTCTGTTAACCTGGGCAATTTATGTTTTTGTAGCTATTCATCCATATCCCTAAGGTTGTCAAATTTATGGGCGTACAATTGGGCAAAATAATTCCTAATTATTGTTTTGATTTCCTCATCATTAGAGGTGAATTCACCCTTTTCATTTTTGATACTGGTAATTTGATTTTCTTCTTTCTTTTTTTTAATCAAATTGACCAAAGGTTTACCAATTTTATTGTTTTGTTTTGTTTTGTTTTGTTTTCAGAAAACCAGCTCTTTGTTTTATTTATTGATTCAATACTTTTCTTGGTTTCAATTTTATTAATGTCTCCTTTGATTTTCAGTATTTCTAATTTGGTATTTAATTGGGGATTTTTAATTTGTTCTTTTTCTAGCTTTTTCAGCTGCATGCCCAATTCATTGATCTCCTTTTTTCTATTTGTTTCAACAATCTTGCTAGCAGCTGTTGTGGGGGGTGAAAGGCCAACACAAGCCCAGCAACAAGAATGCTACCAGCACACTGCAAAAGCATAGGTTCCTTTGATCTGCTTTAGTAAAGAAAGCAATGTTAAGGGGTTGACAAGCTTACTTTAATCCAACATACAAACATTACTCACTTATTTCGGGGGAAAAAGCCAGCACCCTGAACTTCAGAACAAATACAAAGTACAAACATCAACAGACAGACCTTGTCTGATTCAAATCCCAATACATAGTTACCAGAGTTTAACAAAGTCTCAGCATCCAGGTTTACAAGCTGGAGGGTTCTTAATTACAGCTGCCCGGAGTCTCTGCATCAGCACATCAGCACACCAGCATGAGTTAGAGCCCTAAACAAATTACAAACATCGACAGAGAGACCAAATACAGATTCATAGTTACCAACATCTAGGTTCAGCCCAGGAGCTCATAAGGAGGGCTGACCCAGAGTCACTCACGCCACCAGTGCTGTGGGTAAGAGCTCCAAAGAAGAGAAAGCCAACCCCTGGTTTTATATCTTTTTCAGGGTCAGGGTCACCCACGTGACCTAGAATCATCACAAAGAGGCAACTTAAACCCACATGGTCTAAAAGCCTCTGCTGTCCCAGACAGTCACTCAAACTCATGTGTAAACTAGGCCCTAGAGGCAAGGAGGCACCAAGGACACCCAAATCTAATCAAGGAAACAAAGGCCAAACTCTTCAAGGGCACTTGGTTGAACTAAGTGCTAAGAACCCATTTTGCTTACCAACACACTATTTCATTCATGTAAGCATTTAGAGATATAAAACTTCCCCTAAGAACTGCTTTTGCTGCATCCCATAAGTTTTAGTATATTGTCTCATTATTGTCATTCTCTTGAATGAAGTTATTAATTATTTCTATGATTTGTTCTTTACCCTTCCACTTTTTCCTAGGCACAAGCTGGGAACCTGTAGCAGTTCTCAGATTCATGTCAATTTCAGAAAACCATCTGTATCACCAATCATGGTAGCACACCTGAGGACTGCTGCTGTGAATAATTTCAAGGATCCAGTCGCATGGTATAATGAACTCTCTATTTATTCAGCAATAAACCAAAGCATTGTTCAATAAAGCAGAGCATAACATTCATGGCAACATCCTTAAGCAAAACATATCATATATATACATATATATGTATGTATGTGTGAGTAGATATGTGTGTGTATGTGTATATATATACACACATATATATATATATATATCATATTACTCAATATATCATATGGTGCATAGTATACATCATTGTATTCAGTAGCATTTCCCAAAATACTTGTTTACACAGCAAGGGGTCTCAGGCTAAGGTCTCCCTCAGCACAACACATCCTTAAGGGGTAGCAGAAAATATCACACCATCCACCCCTAGGTCACAGCACGAACATCACGCTAGACATTATACTGTGTCATTGTCACTGATGTCATCACATTCCCAAATCAGGGGGTCCCAGGCTAGTGTCTTCCGTAGGATGACACATCCTCAAAATGTAGCAGAAAATACCACACCATCCACCCAAGGTCACAATAAGAACAATCTCCTTAATCATTACCAAGCGTTCAACTAAAGTCCTCTTTCATCTTGACTCAAGGTTGACTTTTAAGTCCCATGGCTCTTCCTCTGCAGGCTGACCACTCCCGACTCTCATCTGGATTCACACACAGGCAGCTTTCTACTCCTGCCCCAGGTCTCAGCTCATGAGAACTGCTCCACTCCAAGCTCTTCCTGCTCCTGTCTGACAGTAGGCTATAGGGGTTCCTGCCCACAGCTTCTGTTTCTGGGAAAATGAAGCTTATCAGGGCAGCAACACATACCAGCAACACCACCATCTCTATTCACCTCCAAAGTCCAGAGACTCTGTGTTAACAGCTCAGTTCACTTTAACAGCTCTCAAAAGACTTAAGCTAAGCCTTCTTCCCATGGGCAGGTCTCTGCCCTACAGCTCCACTCGCCTTCAAAATTCAGAGGCTCCTTCAGCAAGTCTCTGCCCTCAAAGGTCTTCTCTTCACTCTCAGAGGTCTCCTCTGTGCTCATGGAGGCTCCCCTCTGAGTTCTTAGAGGTTTCCTCTCTGCTCTAGAGGTCTCCTCCCAGCTCTTTTGTTTCCTTTCAGCTCAACGCTCACAGCTCCTTCTTCTTCATCTCTTCTCTTCTCAACGCTGGCAGCTCTCTTGACACTGGCTCTCTCTGTCTTCCTCTCAACTCTGGCAGCTCTGTCGATGTCTTCTCTTCAACACCCTCTCAGTGTCTGCTTCTCTCACACTCTGGGCTCTGCATATATACAGTCCTAGTTGGCATCTGATTGGCTGGAACTCAAGTCTCTGATTGGCTAGAATTCATATATATCTGATTGGCTAGAATTCAATGCACATACAAGTCTCTGACTGGCTAGAATCATGCACCTCTGATTGGCTAGAACTCAATGCACATTCAATCCAGCAAAAATCCTACTTTGCTTGCTGCTACACCATCCCTGCCTGCATTCTCCCTCTCAGAAATCATTCAAAGTAACAGAACCCACAAATAACACTAAACACAAGCAAAAACTTTTCCCGAAAAAGACAGACAAAACAGTAAGACAAATACATGCTTGCTAGTCTTAATTTTTTTAGTTTGCAATAATGAAATAAACCAAAGCAACCAAAGCAAATCATCAGCTGAATCCCTTGCAGATTCATATTAGATATCACACAACTCAATAGCGCTGTTTGTCATTCCCGTAACTATTGGGAGCTTCCCCTGGTTATCAAAAGGCTATCAAAAATTTATCTGGGGGGAACCCATAGGGGTCTGGCTACTCCTAGAACCCATCTTCCTTTACCCTACTCCACCAGGGAAAAGTTAAAAAAAGAAAACTACTGCCTGGCCTAACCCTAAACCACCATACTACCTGGGGCAACTTAATCTAAAACTAAGCCCTAAGCCTTATCTGAGCCCAGAAGCCCAGCTCTTCAGAGGTAGCCTCCAAGAAAAAATCCCATGGAGAAAATGTACTAGGGAGTTTTTCTGGAGGGCTTTCAGCCTGGGGCTGACTCTTGATTCCTGACTCTACCTGGCTGGCTTCCCTAAAAAGCTAAGGCAGATGAATGAGGAGATGACCCAGGAAACAAAGATCTGCACTTTCAAGCACATCACTCTAGTAAGCAACGCTCCCAAGTACCCAAAAGCCACACGACAAGCTAAAAGGAACGGCTGGCCATCAGAGCTGGGGACTCTGGTCGGGTCCTTCAGGAACATGCCTCGTGTCCCAAGCACCACGGTCATGAAGCTTCCTCAGTGTTATCCTCGATGGGGGCAGAGGGTGGGGGGAGGCGGGGTATGGGGCCCCACCTGCCAGGGCATGACTGGCCTGAGAAAAACACAGAAAGGGAAGTTTTGGCTGCATTATATGGAGGCCTTATTTTGATTTCTACGGTACTTCTCTAGTGATAGGCTCTATTTCCCATTTATTAGAAGACCAAGGTAGGTCACTTAGTGATCTGGGGAATTTTGCTGAAAATGAAGGGCTCTTTGCCAAGTAAATGTGCTGCTGTTCTCTGGGGTACATTGACTGATCTGATTCCATTTTCTGTAGTGCCACGCCCTGTCCTCAAGCACATCTGTGACTAGGGAATCAAAGTCCACTGTTCTGGATGAAGTGCTACATCCAGAATTCCAGGCTGCCCCCCCCCCTTGTTTGCTCCCTCTGTCTGTATCCCACCCCCACCTAGCACAATGGCTGGCACATAGCTGGTGCTTAATAAACACTTGCTGATTGACTAATGGACACATTTAACTTCCTGCCACTCGCTGTACTAGGTCCATCTCTGGTCTGCATGACTAGAGCACTCTCCCTCTCTCTGGTTTCCTCTAAGCCTCAGCTCAAGGGCCCCCTCCTCCGGGAGGCCTTCTCTGGTCCTCCCCACCCTTGCTGCCGGCAAACCTAAAATTGCCCTCCATCTACCCTTTGTCACTTTGTACGTTTCCATTTCACTGCCTGCTTTAGGACATGAGCTCCCTGAGGGCAGAGATGGCTTTTTCTTTTTCTCTGGTATCCCAGGCTTGCCACAAAGCCAGGCACTCAATAAGCATAGATGTGTTAGATTATTACCATCTCCACTGGAGTTCCATCCTTTAACAATCACGATGATAAATTTTAATTTATAGAGTTTTTAGGCTGGCACTTTTGATCCTCAAAATAACCCTGTGAGGTGGGCATTATTACTATATCCCCTTTGCAAGGGAGGAAACTGCAGCCAGGAGGAATGAAATGACTCACCCAAGGTCACACAACTGTTGAATGCTCTTGGGATTATGACTTGTTTGCCTCTCAAAGCTTTGTACACATGTGCTTTCTCCACATGTGCTTTCTCCTCCACTGCTGTGTGCTGGTTTTTAATCAATAAATCAATCCATAAGCATTTGTTGAGCTCTACTGTGCTCTTGGACTTCAAATACAAAGAATGAAACAACCCCTACTCACAGGCACTTACACTCTAAATACAGGATACAAAACTCTATACACAGGAAATTTTGCTTCCACTGATTTATTCTGCTTTTTAATCAAACAATAAGCATTTATTGAATTCCTACTATGTGCTGGGTACTGGATTACATGCTTGGGACTCAAGCACAAGAATTTAACAATCCCTAGTCATTAGGCACTCAAACAAAACAACACAAAACTCAAGACAACACTCACAAGGCCATTTAGGAAAGGGGGATCGGGCAGTCAGTCAATAAGCATTTCTCCAGTGCCAGCCTCTGCCAGGAAAGGTGCTGTGGCAAAGGAGGAGAGGGATGTGGAGGTGGTAAGCAACACTTCAAGAGGTCTCCCATCACATCCCTCTGTGAGAATTCATGAGTTAATTCACAGCAGAAGACCAGAGCCCTGGGGGATACCTTCTGGCAGAGACACAAGGGTTGGCTGCCTGAAGCCATTTCAACAATTGCTTTTAAAAACTTGTTAAAGTCCCACAGGAAATGCTGCCTGTGCATCAAGATTGATTACTTCACCTGCTTTTTTTTTTCTAAAATAATTTGTTTGAACAGGTGAGGCTGGAGCAAATTTAATTGTCTCGGCTGATTTTGATGTCTGTCTGTCCTGACCAGAATGAAATATTCTAAGGCTGCTGCCTTTTTGTCATCCTGCCACATGCCAGTTGCAGCTATAAATTAGGAGGAAGAAAATTAAAACATTTATCTAGTATTCTTTGAAGAACCAATCACGACCACTTTCATTTGCCCTGGAAATGTTTGACCCAATTTTGCTACTCTCTAAATTACAAATGGCTGTGGATGACAAGCCTTCCGGATGAGTTCTTCAGGTACCAGAACCCCCCAAAGTGGACAGGGGCCACAGCAATGAGCCCTGTGCTGAAGCAGTAACCTGCAATTCAAACTCTGCTCCCTCCTCCCCCATCCCTCCCTTCCGGTTTCCCATTACTCCTCCATAACGAAGGGGCCTTGGCCTGGAGACTCTGAGGTCCCTTTCTAACCTCGGACACCAAGAGGCTCCACACGCTCGAGTGCAATGCTGTGGGGTGGGAGATCTGCTGGCTTTGCATAGCACTCGCATGAACGTCCGTGGTGAGAGTCAGCCACATCTTGGATCTCTGCTTAGCTTCCTTGAATTGGCTTCTGTTTGGAGCTATGGCACAGTGTGTCTGAACCACTCCAGGCAGAAGACCTGGCCTATGCTAAGGCTAAATACGGATGAAAAGGGGTCACAGACCCTTTCACAGAAGCAGGGTTAGGGTGAAGGAAGCCATGGTGAGCAGAGCATTAAGTCTATTTGCATTTCCATTCCCTGCACTTGGCACAGTGACTGGCACCTAGAAAGCACTTGCTGGTAGACTGATGCCTGCACCACTGACTAAGGCTCTGGGCACTCCGGTGAGGGGCCAAGTGCACCAGGCCAAGCCTGGACAGCCACAGCTGGCTCAGCACCCATGGGGGCGAAGGGACCAGTGCCACAGAGATACCCTCTTCACACGCGTTTGGAGTGGGGTTTTGCTACTTCTGAATTCTTTGCTGTGTTGCACATTCAGAACTCCAAAAAGGCATCTAACTAAAACAGGGAGAGACGGATGCCTCTTGAATTCTGCCCCCGAATGAAATCATCTCCATGCCTGTGCCTCCTAGAAACAAGGAGGAAAACCCAGCACAACAGCCAAACATGCTCTTTAATTGAAGTCAAAAATTCCTTCTTTCTAAATGAAATGTCCTAAGGACAAGCAGGATGCCCAGGATAGCCACTGAAGAAGAGAAAATTCTGTGTCTGCGGGTTAAACAAAGCTCTGTCCACACCCGCCCACGACAGACGCCTTTGATTATTTAAATGTGGCCAAAGTTGAATCACAAAGCAGAAACAAATGGACAGAAATAAGTCTTTCCTATTTCATTCAGCGTGAGGCCTGGTTAAGACTAACAACCAACTCTAAATAAACTTCCTATGAGTGGTTGCTACAGCAAATGCCTACCAAACCAAATAGTCTGTCTGCCACAAACATTATCAATGAAATTTCATGCAGGAAAATGCCATCACTTCATGCTTCACGAACAACAGGCAAGGCTGTTCTCTGCTCCAAGGAGTGAGAGAATCTTGGACGACTGTCCTAGGATCATCACTGACCACTGAGGTTTCCTTATCAAAGCCAGAACAACACTGGCAGAGACCAGAAAAACTGCTCCCCACACACTGTGCTTCTGCCTAGACTGGTTTTTTAGACTAAAGGGTGTTTTTGAGAAGTGCCAGGCTAGATTCTGTAAGAGATATGAAGAAAATGAAGACACAGTCCTGCCTGAGGTCACAGGTTTTGTGCTCAAAGGGACCTTGGAGGCCACTAAGTCCATTTTACAGGTAAAAAAGATGAGGCAGAGAGATGTGCAGGCTCCCTCCACCAGTGTTTGAATTTGTGAGGCAGCAGGGTCTTTAGGACGCTACAGCAGGACTGGGCCTCCGCTAGGGCAGGGACTGGGTTTTTAAAGCAAGCAGTTTTTCAAAGCACTGTCTTCTGCCTTGATGAAGCTGTTAGCACAAAAAAAAGAAAATCTATTCCTCCTCTCCTTCTTGTTAACATGAAGAGGAATGTGTTGAAACGGTAGTGTACATTCACAGGGGTCATTTGGTTTCTCTCCCTTCCCCAAGTGTAGGTTTCTGACCACCTGCTTGGGCTTCACTACAGCAAGCCCCATTCCGGGCTCTGGGAAGACCACCACAGTGGCTGCCCTCACAGAGCAACTGGGAGGTCGCCTTCTCTTTGGTCTGGGCACACAAGAAGGCGACATTCAAGAGCTCATGGAAAATTGTACTGACTGTCCAAAAAAGGAAAGAGAACAGAACCTGTAAACAGCAGCCCAGCAAGCTGGACTTTGATTCTTGGGAAGACTCTAAAACAGAGAGAATGTTCGAGGGATGGCCAGCGAACATAAAGAAAGAGAAGCAGCAACTGCCAAGGCAGCCAGTCCTTGATGCCTGCATCCAGGATGGGACAGACCACCCCTGCCCGACTTCTTCCTTTGACAGGATCACAAAACCAGTAAGCAAAGGGATCTCCATGAGGATAGTTAGAGACTAGACAGGAGCAGAACTTCTTGCGGAAAAGATGGAGAGGCGCGGACTAGAGTCAGGCCTGACTGGATGTCAGGGGCACTACCACCATGGTGGGAGGTCTCCAGTGGAGTACTGTAGAGATCTGTGTCTGGCCCTATGGTGTTTAATGTGCTGATCAATGACCTGGGTAAAGACACAAATAATTTGCTCCTCAACTGCATAGCTGAGAGAAAGCTGGGGCCAGGATTATTTCAACACAGTCTTTCATTTTAATGTCTCCATTTTTCAGGTGAAGAAACTGAGATTTACTTGCAAAAGGCAAGGCAAGAAAAAGAACAAAGACTACCTATCTCTCCCCTCCAAGCCTCCCCCAACTGAGGAAGCTACCATCCGTCAGGGAAAGGACAGGCAGTACCAGCTTCTCCTGCCAGGGTAAAAGGCCACCTCCGTCATAAAGCTTTGCCTAGTCAATGAATCAATCAATCAACAAACAAGAGTGTGCAAAGGAAAACATGAAACAATCCTTGTACCCAACAGGGAGATAACGTGTCTATGGGACACCTACACCACACCACACCACACTGCCAGGTCAGGTCACCTTGGAGCTGAGTCTATCAGCGAGTTCTCTGTGTTAGCAAGGCAGGATGATGTGGGAAGAGTACTGGAATTCAAGGGAGGAGGGGCACAGTTCCAAATTCTGACTCCTACGCTTACAGCCTCAATTTCCTTAACTGCACAATTAAATTCAACACACTTATTATGTTCCTACAGTGTACCTGGCACTAGCCAAAAACAAAAACCAATGCAAGTCCTTCTCCAAAGGAGAATGCCTTCCTTACCTAACGTGCACAGAAAATTAAAACCAAAAAGTGTGCAAAGTAATGGGAGGCAGTTAGAGCCATACCAAGCAGAGAGGTGGAGATTAATGGCCTAGAAGAGGCTGCCCTTGAGCTGAGACTTCTAAGAGGCAGAGAAGAGGACGGAGAAGGGAGAAGAATGTCACAAGACATTCCCAAAGAGCGAAGTGGTTAAAGCATAAGAACAAACACTTCTCAAAAGAACTGCAAAGAATTCACAACCACATGAATCCTCCAAACCATCACTAAGAGAAATGCAAATTAAAATAACCCTGCAGTTTCACCTCACACCCCGCAAGCTGGCAGAGATGTCCACATTGGAGGGGATGTAGAAGGATAGGCACACCAATATGCTGTTGCTGGAGTTGTGAAATAACTACAACCATTTTGGAAAGCAATTTGGAATTATGCAAATAACGTGACTAAAATGTCCGCATCCTTTGAACCAGAGACTCCATCACTGGGCTTATACCCCAAGAAAGACATTGATAAGAAAAAAGTCCCTGTATACTCTAAAATGTTTATAACAGCACTTTTTGTGATAGCTAAGAATTGGAAACAAAATAGATGCTCATCAACTGGAGAACAGCTAAACAATTTGTGGTTCGTCATCATAATAGAATATTACTGTGCAGGTGATGAACAGAGAAGCCTAGAGTTATGTGAGCTGATATGGAGGGAAGTCAGCAGAACCAAGAAAAACAATACACATAGTAGTTACCACCATGTACATGAAAAGAAAAACCATGCACCAAAAAATGCAAAGTAAATGTGACAAAATTATGAAGACTGAGAAGGAATTGCATGAAGAGAGATGAAAGGACGCTCCTGTCCTAGCCCTTTGTGCAGGTGGGAGGCCCACAGGTGTCACATGTTATCAGACTTTCTCAATGTGTCAATCAGTTTTGCTGACTTTTTTTCCTCTCTAAAAAACTGTTGTTAGTTGACTCTTCACGACCCCATTTGGGGTTTTCTTGGCAAAGATACTGGCGTGGTCTGCAATTTTCTCGTCTAGCTCATTTTACAGATGTAAGAAACTGAGGCAAACAGAGTGAAGTGACTTGCCCAGGATCACAAAGCTAGTGAGTGCCTGAGGCCAGATTCGAACTCTGGAAGATGAGTCATCCTGACTCCAGGCGGGGCACTCTATGCACTGCTGCCCTATGCCACACATTTGCCCCAAACAGTACTTTTAAAAGGTCTCTTTGTCATATGGGATGACGCTCTGGGGCAGGGAGGGAGATAACTCTGGTGATGTAAGAAACCGAAAAACTTATTTTTAAAAAATGTCACATATGAGCACCTGCAAGGAGAGCAGTTTAGAAAGAGAGGTTGAACATAGACCATGTGGGGCTTTAAAGCCAATCATCCAGGGGAGACAAGATGAAGCTCCTGTGGCTTCTGAAGGATAGATGACCCAGTCAGACTTCTGGCAAGAGCACCAAGGTGCTGAGGACAGAGAAAGGGAGGTCTGGGAGACATGGTGGGGAGGCAGAGGCAGAAAGAACCAGACTTGGCAGCTGATAAGATGGTGGTAGGAGGAAGGGAGGAAGAGAGCAGAGATGCACATGACTCCAAGGTGACAAATCTGAGTGACTGGAAGGAGAGGGGTACCCTCAACAGAAATGGGAAATCTGGATGAGGACTGAGCTGCACCATCAGACAGAACAAACCTGTTTGCAGGCTGAAATTAGGGATGTCTGGAGCTCCCAAGAGTTGCCAAGGGAGGTGCTAAATTCCAAGAAAAATGAGAAGAAAAAATGATGCAGAAGGAATTAAACAGAAACCAAAAAACACACAAATGCATATGTATACATGTGTATGTATATATCCGTGCGCGCGTGTGTGTATATATATATATATACACACACATATACACACACAAATACACATATATACATATAGGTGAGTATATTTATACACACACATATGAGAAGAAAACTGAGACAAAGACTAATTGTGTCTAATGATTACAGATCTTGAGTGTGGAGAAGAGATAAAGACATCTCCTTTGGCTAGAAAGGTGGGTGACTCTTGGACACAGTTGCTATGTCAGCTACTATG
>JAQQSZ010016709.1:0-10962 GCA_028646595.1 Phalanger gymnotis
GTCCTGCGGTGGAACCCTGCTTCCCTCTGCCACTTTGTGGGTTCTGCAGCTCTAAAATTGGTTCAGAGCCATTGCTTTATAGGTTTTTGGAGGAACTTGGTGGGGAGCTCACGCCAGTCACTGCTTCCCAGCTGCCATCTTCTCTTGTGTATTTTTCAATTCTATTTATTCAAAATATAAACAAGTATTAAGCCCCTCCTAAGCTAAATTTGGGAGATAGCAACTTTAGAGTACAGAGGGCATGATCCCTGCCCTCAAGGAGCTTATAATCCAGTAGAAGGATTAAAAAAAAAACAACAATAAACACAACATCATAAGACTCATTGCATAAGGGCTTTTAAGAGGGGAGGGCGCTATCAAAAATAAACCGATTGAGATTTCAAAGAACTATGAGTTTCTTGTACTACAAATTCATTATCAATCAGTAAGAGGATATGGCAACCCAAAAAAGCTAAAGTCATCCTGGGCAGCATTAAGAAAATTGTAGCTTCCAGGAATCAGGAGGGGATGGTTGCTCAGTCCTCTGCCCTGGTCAGAGCACATCAGGGATTATGTTCAGTTCTAGGCACCCCATTTTATGGGGCATTGACAAGCTGGAGGGTCAGTTACAACGGCATCCACACGATGTCAAAAGAGAAAGGTCCTCAGCATGTGGGAGTTCCCCGGGGCTCCGTCTGTCTCTTTTCTTTCTTTACTGTTGTTCTCGATGATCTCATAAGCCTGTATGTCTCTGCTAATGATTCTAAGATCTATTTATTCAGCCCTGACCTCCAGTCTTCACACTCCTAACTACCTATGGGACATAGATGTCTCATAGTTAACTTAAAGTCAATGTGTCAAAAATGTAATTTGTTATCTTTTCCCCAAAACCTTTTCTTCTTCCAAACTTTCCAATTACTACTGGGGGTACCACCGTCTTCCCAGTCACCCAGGCTCACAATCTTGACTCCTAACTGTCCTTGGAAACATCCCCTCTTCTCTCCTCTGATGCTGCCACCAGCCTGGTGTAGACCCTAATCTCTTTATTTCTAGACAATTATAAAAGCTGCTGGTAGGTCTCTCTGCCTCAAGTCTCTCCCCATCCAGGTCATCCTTCACTCAGCTGCCAACTTCATCTTAACTAAAGCTCAAGTTTGACCTTATTACCCCTGTATTCAGCAAATTCCAGGAGCTCCCTATTAGCTCCAGGATTAAATATAAAATCTTCTGTTTGGCTTTTAAAACTCTTTATAAACTGTCTGCTTTCTACTTTCTGGTTTTCTTAGATGTTATTCCCTTCCACCTACTCTGATCCAATGACACTAGCCTCCTGGCTGTTCCTTGAACAAGACCTTCCATCTCTTCACTCTGGGCATTTTCACCAGTCGTTCCTTCGCTCCTGGAGCACTCTCCCTCCTCATTTCACCTCCTGGCCTTCCTGGCTTTCTTGGGTCTCTGCTAAAACTCCACCTTCTGCAAGAAGCCTTCTCCAATTTCCCTTAATGCTGGTGTGTTCCAGCTGAGTTTATTATCTCTAATTTATCTTTTATAGATCTTGCATATATACATTTATCTGCATGGTGACCCTCCCCCTAAACTGCGAGCGCCTTGAGGGCAGGGACTGTTTTTGTCTTTCTTTATATGTCCAGCATTTAGAGACTGCCTAACACACAGTAGGCATTTAATACATGTTTATTGACTTAACTTGCTCTCTCCATGAACAGATGCCCAGTGGAGGGTTTACAGAAAGATGGGAATAAGCATCAGGAAGGATGAGAAGGCACCTGTGAGGTGTGCCGTGTTGGGGAGATCAAATCAATGAGGTCATAGATCTAAGTATCAAAATACATAAACAAGAACTTAATGCTATAATTTCTCATAGTCCCTGTGATCGCACAATCAGGCACATGAAATTTTAGAGAATTGTTTTAGACGCATATGGAGGGCTGCTAATTCTACATTTTTTTTCATTTTTGCTTTTTTGCATAGACTTTTTCCATATATCTGCACAGTCTTCCTACCAGTCATTAGTGACTAGTAGGTAGACAGCATATCAATCCATCAATCCAATGCGTTTCTTAAGCATCTAGCTAGGTGGCCTAGCAGGTAAGAGGGTCGGACTTGGAGTCAGGAAGACCTGAGTTCAAATCCAGCCTCAGACATTTACTAATTGTGTGACCCTTGGGCAAGTTGCTTAACTTCCATCAGCGTCAGTTTTCTCATCTGTAAAATGGGTATAATAATAGCGCTTACCTCCCAGGGTTGGAAACACAAGACAAAAGTGGAAAAAGTCCCTGTCCTCAAGAAATTTATAGCTTACCAAGGAAGGCAAGATGTGCACACAAGGTATCCCAAAAGTCTCAGTGTGGTTTTAAGGTTTGAAAGCTTAAATAGACTTAATGCTTTTAATTGTTTAAAATGCACCAACTTTCAGAATACTCTGGGGGTGTGTATGTGTGTATATACATCTATATATAAATATATATAAAACATGAGTGTAACATATATATAAAACCTAAGCATAACCTGTATCTGTATATATATATATATATATATCTATATATATCTATATATATGTATACATATACATATGCACATATACATACTTACGGATATATACATATTATATATATATAACCTGAGTATAATCTGTGTGTATTATATATATATGTGTGTGTGTGTGTATACAAACTCACATGTATGTGTGTATAATCTGTATGAGATAGATGTAGATATAGATATATACATTTATCTGTGTGAGTGCATGTATCACAAGGTGGCGCTGTCCAGCAAGGTTTTAGAAGGAGGTCGAGGTCAAGAGCTTTTACTCAAAGTCAAAACAGGCTCTTCTTAAATCTCCCCTCTCTCTCTTTTTCAACAGCCCCCACAGGGTTTGGGAAATGTAACCTCCCTCAATTATAATCAAAAGAAATGAGAAAGACCTACTAGTGGTCAAACAAAAACTAGATTCTGTTTCAATTTCTCTCTTGAGAATTTTTTTTGGGGGGGGGAGGCGGCGTTTTGTTTGTTTTTACTGTTAAATAATAAACTCTGCTTTAAAAATGACTTGTTAAACATGCTCCCAATTATAGAAAGATTCTCGACCATCAGTCAGGGATTGGGATCCCAGCCCCAAACTAGAAAGCTTTCTAGTTGGTTTCCGAGATTATTGGAACTATCCCACCACACAGTCACACTGCTAACAAATGCACCCGAGGAAATAGATATGTTTGCATTGACCATAGGTGCTAATGAAGAATAAAACCAGATCAAATTTAAAAAAAAACAACTTAATAGCAGAGTAAAGGAACCCACTTAGAAACAGAGAGCAGCCTCATCCAGCTGAAGTAGGGAAAGCAGTGGAGAGGAAAGTTCAGTCCCTACACATGGCCCTACACGCATCTGAATTCAGCCACCGAGGCAAGCTGCTGCCATCAATCAGGGCAGTCTACACCTCTTATGGCTCCCATTCTTTTCCCTTCTCTCATGAGCCTGGGATGAGAAAACCACATGTCAGCCACTGCCCTGGCTTGACCCAGCTGGCCGCTATTAAACAGCCCTCACCTGCTTTAACATCCTCCCTGCTGTTACCATCAGAGGATGGAGATCTGGCTACTGCTGCTTAGCAGTCTCCTGCACAGAGATGAGAACACCACACCTCCACGCCCTTCTCTCTACTTACCTGTGTTCTCTTCCTTCTTCATGGACTCAATCCAAGTCTAGATAATTCCTCCATCTTCTCCCAGACTAAGGGGGACATTGTGGGGGGGACTGGGAGGAGAGGAGAAGAAAACCACAGTTCCCAGGACACCTAGCAATCATTCAAAATATGCCCAAGTGAGGTTTTTAGCCCTGGTCTTATCTATGGAATGTTACATATATAATGGAATGACAATGTTAACAGATGAGGAAAGAGTGGGGTAGTACAAGAACAAAGAACAAGGTGTGACCTTGGACAAGTCATTTCATCTCTGTGGCCCTTATTTTCCTCACATGCAAAATGAGGCAGTCGGATGAGATGACCCCTAAAGACTCTTCTGCCTCTAGCATCCCAAGGTTCTGCCCCACCACAGAAAGAGACCAGAGTCTGGTAAGGCATGACCCATCCATTGGGTATTTGGGCTGTTTTGTTTCCATTTTTGCTCATTTTTTTGAGGGGGGAAGGCAGGGCAATTGGGGTTAAGTGATTTGCCCAAGGTCACACAGCTAGTAAGTGTGTCAAGTGTCTGAGGTCACATTTGAACTCAGGTCTTCCTAACTCCAGGGCCGGTGCTCGACTCACTGCACCACCTAGATGCCCCTACTTTTGTTCATTTTTATAAGTAACACAGCTACAAACATCCTTGTACAAATACAGCATTCTCTTTTCATTATTTTCTTTAGCCGTATCACCAGGGGAAAGGCTCTTGTTCTTCTTGACAGATTGTCCTCTACAAGGCTTTAATTAATTTGCATAGTCACCCACATTGTACAAGTGTACCTGCTTCCCTCCAAAGCTGTTTATTTTTATTCATTTAATAGGTAGGAAGTGACACTTATCACACTAGGTACACTCCATGCCCTAGGCTGTCTTGTTCCTTCTGAGTGATCTTTTCTAATACAGAAAAAAGAGAAGCTCAAAAATCATGATTCAGATAGGGGCAGATGAGAAAGAATAGAATCTTACCAGAGTTGTAACTAGGGGAGGGGGTGTCACTGGAGTTTTGCCTCAGGATACTAACATTTAGAGAAGCACCAATATGTTTTTGGCCTTTTATGACAGTTCACACCTTATTGGTGTTAATATCTCCTCTAGGTAGGGAAGAATGGCCTGGACCTGCATAGACTTCTGGAATTCAGAGTAAAAATTCCACAAAAACTTATCTCCTGGGACAAGGAAATATTTCCAAGTTTGAGACTGGTGAGACTGGGGTGGGAATGGAGAGAGAGAGAGAGAGAGAGAGAGAGAGAGAGAGAGAGAGAGAGAGAGAGAGAGAGAGTGAGAGAGAAAGGAAGAGGGGGAGAGAAAGGAAGAGGGGGAGAGAGAGAGAGAGACATAGAGAGAGGGAGGGAGAGAACACTAAGAAGAGAGGAAGGTGGTTGTACTTAACCCACCCTTCAGACATGTGGAGAAGTAGTGGGGCCACAGTAATGGCCAAAACATTGGTAGTTCCCCTTCATGAACCCCACATTTCTAGAGAAACTAGAGAAATGAAAGCTGAAAGAACAGAAAGGAACAAGATTGTTTTTTTGATTTGCTTGTGGGTTTTTTGTTTTTGTTTTGTAATTGTAGGTGCTTGCTCAGGTGGCTGGAGTGCTGAGATTAAAAAATAAATAAATAAATCCATTGTGGAGAATGTGGAGGAACTGGCCATCGTTACCCCCTTCCCATGCCTTACTTCAGCTGGGTGCAATTGATACCCTCTTGTGAAAGACTCCATTTGACTGATCTAATCTGATTTCTCCTGCCCCCGTCGCAGGAATTTCCTTGTGTCCCTTTGTTTGCTGCACAAGGGCAGAACAGGGCTCTGAAAACTATGCACAAGAGAAACACGCAGCACTTTCCTAGTGTTGCCCTGGAATCCCACTTCATTCCCCCCAGACCCAATATTGTTAGGAAGTTTTCTCTCTCTAGCCACGGGCATAATCATGAGTCATTCACATATTCCATAACTACTCTTCCAACAGCAGAATTATGACCAGCTTGGGCCTTTTAAGTCTGCCCCATGAGACTCAAAGCCTAAATTCTTATGACACTTCAGTACCATGACATAGCTCAGCAATGGGAGAATTAGGACATTATGACCCAATGTGCTGCCCGGTCCCGAACATCATCTCTCTCCTCCTAGCTCCAGGGAGCAGCTGGGGTTTAGCTCGATGCTTACAAGCTTCAGCATACGCCAGCTCAGCCCCTCTCATCTGCCACACTATGCCCACCAAAGTTACTCTGACAATGAAGCTGTTTGTAGTGAGCCTAGGAGGCCCCTTCCAGGTCTAGAGCTAGGAAGCAAGGAGGGACCAAGCATGTGCCAAGTCTTACCTCTAAAATGGGAGTCATATTAACAGCTAGCTTCCAGGGTTGTTGTGAAAATCATCAAATAACAGAAAATGCTATCCACATCCAGAGAAAGAACTATGGAGTCTGAATGCAGAGTGAAGCATTATTGTCTCTCTTTTGTTTATTTTTTTCTTTCTCATGGTTTTTCCCTTTTGTTCTGCTTCTTCTTTCACTACATGACTAATGTGGAAATACGCAGAATATGATTCACACGTACAGCCTATATCAGACTGCTTGCTGTCTTGGGAAGTGGGGAGGGGAGGGCAGGAGAAAAAAACTTGGAGCTCAAAATCTTATAAAAGTGAATGTTGAAAACTATCTTTATGTATAATTGGAAAAAAATAAAATACTATTAAGTAGAAAAGGAAAAAGAGAGAAAAAATCATCCAATAAGATAATATTTATAAAACACTCAGCACAGTGCCTGGCATTTTTCAGTCATGTCTGACTCTTCGTGACCCCATTTAGGGTTTCTTAGCAAATATACTGGGAGTGGTTTGCCATTTCTTCCTCCAGCTCATTTTACAGGTGAAGAACTAAGGCCAAAACAGTTAAGAGACTTGCCCAGGGTCACACGGCTAATTAGTATCTGAGGCTAGATTTGAACACACAAAGATAAAACTTCCTGACTCCAGGCCTAGTACTCTATCCACCTCACCACCTAACTGCCTCAAATTCCCATTTTACAGCTGAGGAAATTGAATCAGACAGTGGTAAAGTGATTTCCCCAGGGTCACACAGATAATAAGTATCTGAGGCTGGATTTGAACTCAGGTCTTCTCGATTTCAGAACCAGGGCTCTATCTACAGCACCACTTTGTGGATTCTATGATCCTAAAATACATGTGTGTTCTCATAGGTATATGTGTACGTGCCCACGCACTCTGTTATTCTCTCCCACTCGTCTGCCAAGTACATTATATTATCATTTCATCTACTTCTATCAAATACCCAATTGTTATTTTAACTGGCAGCGCATTTAATCTACAAATTAGCTTGGGACGTATCATCCTGTGTACTGTAGTTAATCTTCATAACCATAAGCAAGAGGACTCTCTCCATTTATTTAGCTCTTCCTTTATGACTTGCATTAAAATGTTGTGGTCCTCCTCATAAAGACCCCCTGTATTTCTCGGTAGGTTAATATTCAGATATTTAATATTTTGGGTTGCATTGTAAATGCCATTGTAAACATAGCTCCCAGCTGTTTAATGCTGGCATGTGAGAACATAATTTATTTTTGTGGGTTTGCTTCCACATAAATCCTACTCTAATGCTTTATCCTGATGTGCAGATGGCCATGAGACTTTTTATTTTTTGGACTGGACCTATAATTTGATTGGTACAGGGACCTCCTAGGTGAGAAAAAATCCACCAACATTCAACTTGTGGTCTAAGAATCTTGTGGTTTGGGACATGTCTAGTGATCTCTCTAGGGTCTCAGAGACAGCATGTGAAATAGTTGAAATTTGAATCTGGGTCCTCCTAAATCAGAGGCCGGCTCTCTATGATCATGGGTTCTTAAGGTCTGTGCCAGAAAAAATCTGATGAGTCCTACCAAAACTGAGATGGTCAGGAGTAAAGGGCTGGCACCAGCTTGTTTGTCACCAAGAGGACAGCCCACCTCAGAATGGAGAAATTAAAAATGAAACATCAGCCACCGGGTCATTTTTGTTTGGCCACAATGACTCACAAAACCATCTACTGAGGTATGGAGAGATTGTTTTATCTATATCAGGGGAGAAAATACCCCACCTAGATGAAATCATATATCTTTTGAAATACTAAAATATCTTACATCCTGTAATTTTTTCTGAACTCAAATCATGTGTCATAGAATCTCAGAATTGGAATAGTCTTCAGAAGCCATCTAATCAACCTATACCTGACCAAGAGTGTTTTCTATAACACCACTGGCTGAGAGTGCTCCAATGAAGGATAACCCATATTTTCCCAAGGCTACGAATTCCACTTTTGGCCACCTCAAGATGTTCAGATGCTTTTTCCTCATGTAACAGTAGGGTTGCCCTTCTGAGAATGTGCCACTGAGCAAGCAGGTAGATCCACAGGTCCCTGTTCTTCTCACTTCCCACATTTTTGTGGATCAGACTGCTTTCCTTCTTGGGGTATTTACTACTTTGTCTCTAACCAATCCCCTGGGTGGCACAGTGGGCAGGGTGCCAGAACTGGAGTCAGGAAGACTCATCTTGCTAAGTTCAAATCTGGCCTCAGACACGTACTACCTGTATGACCCTGAGCAAGGCATTAACCCTGTTTGCCTCAGTTTCCTCATCTGTGAAATGAACTGGAGAAGGAAACGGCAAACTGCTTCAATATCTGTGCTAAGAAAACCTCAAATGGGGTCATGAAGAGTCGGACACGCTTGAAAACGACTTAACAAGAAAAATATCCTTTAAGACCAAGGGGACAATGGATGCCCACCTCAGTACCAACCTAGCCCCTCACCAACGACTTCTGCTGATTCATTTGCCTAGAGAAACCCCAGCAAATGTATTCTCTCTATCTTGGGAAGTTGTAAAACTGAATAGATAACTATCTTCTTTGCTCCAAATCCTCAGGGAGAGATCATGCTCTGGCATGATGCTGCAGTTTTGAAATCTGTATATTTGCTGGGCCGGTGCTTTCCCTCTACTCACCACGTTAGAATCATAATATACAGTTTAACAATATGGGTGGTTAACAACTTTATCTCAATTGCCTGTTTAAGAGACAAAGAAAATATTTGCTCACAGAGGGTGAATAAACTTCAAAAAAAAAAACAAACAACTAGACCATAAGTACTTAGAGGCCATAGAATGTAGCCTCCTCATTTTACAGATGAGGAAACTGAGTCCCAGAGAAGTTGACTTGTTCAAGGTCTAATAAATATCTGAGGCAAAATTTGAACACTCGTCTTCCTGACTCCAACTGTGCCTACTCAATGCACCTTCCATGTCCCCTGGGGGGAGCATCACATCAAAAACACAGACCTGACATCTAAAAGAGGAGGAGATCCTGAGGAATCCCCAGCTCTTCTCTACTGCCTGAACAGATGTGGGCAATGGCTGATCCGGATGGAGGCCAGTACTGGTGACCTCATGGCTGCAGCCCCCTGCTGTTTTCTTGGTAACCCCATGTCTGCTACTTCTGCCTCTCTCACTTATTCCAGTTCTTCTTCTAAAAACCCAAAGAAATGGAGGGGCCTTGTCAAGCCTGTCTGCCAATCCAAAAGCCAAAGTCAGATTCCCCAGGACTTAAAGAGAAGAAGGAAAAAACTAAGCAATCTCTCCCCAAGCAGGAGGCACTCATCTCCAATGTCCTTACCTCCTTTGGGATACCTCCAAGAAGCATGGACAAGATGGCGCTACGTTCACATCAAGCCAAGACCTGCCTCTCTACAATGTCTATCTACAGCCCCTCATTCTGCCTTATGAGATGAACAGAGCAAGCCAAATCCCTTGTGTGCGCGATGGTCTTTCATATATTTGAGGGTCATTATCCAACCAAAGTCTCCTCTTCTCCAGAGTAAAAATTCCTTATTTCTTCAATCAGTCCATTGATGGAATGATCTCTAATCTTCTAATTATTCTATTTGCTCTCCTCCAGATAATCAATGCTCTTCTTAAAACTTAGTGGCCCAAACAATGCTCCCAAAGTGGTCTAACCAGGGTCCAATATCATAGAGCTGTGGAATTCCTTTATTCTGTCTCTTTAAAAAAAAAAAAAAGCACAAGCTAACAGCTTTTTAACTATCATGTTACCCTGTTGACTCATTTGGAGTTCAAGAGCATCGGTGTGTCTGTCTGAAATAATTAATTATGCAAATCACATGCCAAGCCCCTACACCAACCACAACACTCTTCATTTCCAGGCTTGCTGAAGTCATAAATTCATTAGCAAAAAGTACTTAATTAAGCTATTAAGGAAAAATAAACAGTAAGAGAAAATTAAATCAAAGAATCAGTCTCTGTTGAAAGATGGCAGCTAGAAAGCAGGGACTTGCCTAAAGCTCTCCCCCAGGATCCTCCAAACATCTATAAAAATGGCTCTGAACAAATTCTAGAACTGCAGAACCCACAAAATAGCAGAGGGAAGCAGGGCTCCAGCCTAGGACAGCCTGGATGGTCGCTGGGTAAGGGCTATTGCATGGTCCTGGGAGCAGAATGGAGCAGAGCCCAGCGTGGGCCGTACCTAGACCAACTAGACTGGGAGCCAGGCGGAACAGGCCCTAGTGCCCTGAATCGGTGAGCTGTGGCAGTTACCAGACTTCTCAACCCACAAACACCAAAGACAACAGAGAAGGTTAGTGGGGAAAAAACTGTGGGGATGGAGTGAAAGGAGTTCATGGTCAGCCACTGCCCTGTGAGTGGTGAAGGTGGTGCAGGTCTGAGGCTGCTTACAGAGCTACAGCTGCAGTTGCCTCCGGCCCCAGGCCCACCTGGTGGGAGGAATTAAGTGGCAGATCAGAGCAGGAGTACAGAGCCTGCTTAGATCTGAGTTGTGGTCTGGGTTGATGGTTCTCGGGGTAGGAGGAGCGCTGGTGTGGCAGAGCTTGCTGTGTAGAAATAGCCCTGAAAACAACAGTGCAGCCCCTCAAGCTTGGGACAAAGTACTCTCTACTCTACAAGTAGTTGTACCCTGATGAAAAGCTCAAGGGTCAAGTAGTTGGCTGGGAACATGGCCAGGCAGCGAAAACAGACTCAGATTCAGACTCAGACTTAGGAATCTTTCTTTGGTGACAAAGAAGACCAAAACATACAGCCAGAAGAAGTCAACAAAGTCAAAAAGCCTACATCAAAAGCCTCCAAGAAAAACATGAATTGGTCTCAGGCCACGGAAGAGCTCAAAAAGGATTTGGAAAAGCAAGTTAGAGAAGCAGAGGAAAAATTGGGAAGAGAAATGAGAAGGATGTGAGAAAACCATGAAAAACAAGTCAATGGCTTGCT
>JAQQSZ010016710.1:0-10962 GCA_028646595.1 Phalanger gymnotis
GCTGGCCCCTCCTAAGTCACCAATCCACACCCACACAGGTTTCACACCTGACAGGGCCCTGGGCCTGGGGCAACAGCTGAAAGTACTTCCACTCAAAAGAAACAAAAGCCATGCTAATGAGACAATTTTGCTTAACAACACACTAACATGACAAAACAGGAACACTATAAATGTTCGAGAGGATGTGGGAAAATTGGAACACTAATTCACTGTTAGTGGAGTTGTGAACTCATCCAACCATTCTGGAGAGCAATTCTGAACTTTTCCCAAAGAGTTATAAAAATATGCATACCCTTTGACACAGAAATTTCACTTCTAGGGCTGTATCCCGAAGAAATTATACAAGTGGGAAAAGGACTTGTATGTACAAAAATATTTATAGCAACTCTTTTCGTGGTGGCAAAGAATTGGAAATCAAGGAGATGCCCATCAATTGGAGAATTGCTAAGCAAGTTGTGGTTTATGTATGTAATGGATTACTGTTGTGCTATAAGAAATGAGGAGCAGACAGACTTCATAATAACCTAGAAAAACTTACATATTCTGATGCTGAGGGGAGCAGAATCAGGAGAATATCATACACAATTACAGACACTGGGTATCTGTGTGATGGCTAACCTTGATAGACTTGGCTCTTCTCAGCAATGGAAGGTTCTAAGTCAACTCCAAATGAGTCATGATGGAAAAAAGTGATTCACATCCAGAGAAAGAATTATGCAGTCTGAATGCCAATTGAAACCACCTATTAGCTCTCTCTCTCTCCCTTTCTCCTTTGTTTTGTTTTTGCTTCTGTTTTGTTTCTTCTTTCTCATGCTTCATTCCTTTGTTTATATTTCTTCCTTATACCTTGACTATTGTAAAAATATGTTTAGGGTGAAGGTATATGTAGAACCTATATTGAATTGCATGCAGTCTTGGGTGGGGAGGAGAGAGGAGAGGGAGGGGGGTAAAATTTGAAACTCAAAAACTTGAGGAACTGAATTTTGTAAACTAAAATTAAAAATAAATTACTTAATAAAAATGAAGGTATCTGCTTCCAGTGTGGAGCATATACGGTTCCAAGCTTCAGGTTGTGCAACTATTTTCAGAGGTATTTCTAGGGACCTGCAAATTTTCAGTTCTTCAGTTCTTACAATGCTGTATGAACAAAGAAGAGGTGTTCGCTTCTCTCATTTACTGTGGTCTAGTCTGTGAGTGACTACAAGCTTTCTTTTCTATCTTGGAACTGGGACAAGGATTCCCTCTCAGCTGCAGCCACCAGGTGAGCTGCTCAGCCACAGGCTCCTCCTTACCCCAGATCAAAGCATGGGCAAGGCAAGAGTATCCTGCCTCCGCAGGAGCAATTGAAATCCCCCATTGAAATCCTCCCCAGTGTCTGTGGGCCAAGGACACCGGAACCAGCCTTTGTTGCTGCCTCAGAATCTACCACCCTGGGACTGGGGCCAGGATCAGGCTCCTCTTTCACCCACATCCACAGATATTTCCTACTGACCTTCTAAGTTTTCTTTCCTGTTTGTGGACTGAAAAGTCTAGAAACACACACATTTGCCAGAGATTCAGGACCTTTCTGCATGCTCTGCCCCATATGTGGTGGTGTGGCCCATGATGGCCTCTTCTCTCAGACTGATGCAACAGACCTTTCTGTCAACCTTCCAGGTTGTCTTGGGCTGGAAATTTGTTTCACTCTGTCTTTTTTGTGGGTTATTCTGCTTTAGAAATTGGTTATTCATATTTTCCAAGTTTTTGGAAGGGTTTGTGGGGAGGGGTAGCTCAAGCAAATATCTGCTTTTACTCTGCCATCTTGGCTCTGCCTCCATGAAATGAATATTCTTAAAAGAAGGAAGGAAATTATTCTAAATAATTATTCCATTCTAGCTGCTGCTTCTTTGAGTTAGAATAAAATTCCCTTACAAACTTATTTTCAGTTAGTGATTTTAGTTACATTAAGTTTCTACCGAGTAGGTTATTGACAGAAAGAATAATTATTCTACTTCTAAAATTACTGGGGAAAGTTCAAGTGAAAGGAACACCTGGAGAAAAGTTGGCCTTAG
This sequence comes from Phalanger gymnotis, assembly GCA_028646595.1. Classification (NCBI taxonomy): domain Eukaryota; kingdom Metazoa; phylum Chordata; class Mammalia; order Diprotodontia; family Phalangeridae; genus Phalanger; species Phalanger gymnotis. The sequence continues at coordinate 2,052 of JAQQSZ010016710.1, forward strand.
GATTTTGGGATCTGAGGAAAAGAAAATCTTTCTCTGAAATTTCCACATTTGACCCCCTCCCCATTCTTGCATTATTGCTTCTTAGGGAACCCTTACTTCATTCCCATTTTGACTTTTAGGGTCTCCTTGTCTTTTTCATTAACTTATTTATTTTTAGTTTTCAACATTCATTTCCACAAGATTTTGAGTTACAAATTTTCTCCCCATCTCCACCCTCCCCCCAAACCCCAGATGGCAAGTATTGTGATTATCCCTTTCACCAGCCAGGCCTCCCTTCTATCATCCCACTCCTCCCCACCACCCCATCCGTTTCTGCTTTATGTTCTTGTATGGCCAGATTGATTTCTCTATCCCATTGCCTGTATATCTTATTTTCCAGTTGCAGTTAATTTTTTTTAACATTTGCTTTTATAACTTTGAGTTCCAAATTCTCTTCCTTCTTCCCACCCCACCTCTTTGATAAAGCAAACAATCCAATATGTGTATCATTATGCAAAACACATCCATAATAGTCATGTTGTAAAAGACTAACTATATTTCCCTCCATCCTATCCAGGCCCCCATCTATTGAATTTTCTCCTTTGCCCCTGGCCCTTTTCAAAGTATTTCCTTTAACTACCCCTTACCACAATCTTCCCACCCTTCTGTCATCTTCACCTCTTATCCTCTTTCCCCCTATTTTCCCATAGGGTAAGATGCTCAGTTGAGTGTGTATGTCATTCCTTCCTTAAGCCAAATCTAATGAGAGTAAGGTTCATTCATTCTTTCTCACTTACCCCCTCTTCCCTTCCCTTATAACAGCTTTTTCTTGCCTCTTTTATGTGAGACAACTTATCCCATTATGTCTGTCCCTTTCTACTTCTCCCAATATATTCCTCTCTCACCCCTTACTTTTAATTTTTAGATATCATCCCTTCTTATTCAATTCACCCTGTGCCCTCTGTTTATATATGTGTATATGCCATTCAATTCCCCTAATACTGAGAAAAGTCTCATGAATTGCACTCATCATCATTCCATGTAGGATTGTAAACAGTTCAATGGTAATATATCCCTTATGATTTCTCTTTCCTGTTTGCCTTTTCATGCTTCTTTTGATTTTCATATTTGAAAGCCAAATTTTCTATTCTTCTCTGGTCTTTTCATCAAGAATGCTAGAAAGTCCTCTATTTCGTTGAAAATCCACTTTTGCCCTGAAGTATTATACTCAGTTTTGCTGGGTAGGTGATTCATGATTTTAATTTTAGCTCCTTTGACCTCCAGAATATCATATTCCAAGCCTTTTGATCCCTTAATATAGGAGCTTTTAGATCTTGTGTTATCTTCATTATGTTTCCACATACACAAATTGTTTCTTCTCGGCTGCTTGCAATATTTTCTAGGATACTCTGGAACTCTGGAATTTGGCTACAATATTCCTAGGAATTTTCCTTTTGGGATCTTTTTGAGGAGGCAATCTGTGGATTCTTTCAATTTCTATTTTGCCATCTGGTTCTAGAATATCAAGGCAGTTTTCCTTTATAATTTCTTGAAAGATGATGTCTAGGTTATTTTTTGATCGTGGCTTTCAGGTAGTCCAATATTTTTTAAATTATCTCTCCTGGATCTATTTTCCAAGTGAGTGGTTTTTCCAATAGGATATTTCATGTTGTCTTCAATTTTTTTTCATTCTTTTGGCTCTCTTTGATAATTTCTTCATTTCTCATAAAATCATTAGCTTCCATTTGCTTGATTCTAATTTTTAAATAATTATTTTCTTCAGTGAGTTTTTGGACCTGCTTTTCCATTTTGCCAATTCTGTTTTAAGGCATTCTTCTCCTCATTGTCTTTTTGGAGCTCTTTTGCCATTTGGGTTGGTATATTTTAAGGTGTTAATTTCCTCTCTATTTTTTAGATCTCCTTTGGCAAGTTGTTGGCTCATTTTTAATGATTTTCTTGGATTACTCTCATTTTTCTTCCCAGTTTCTCCTCTACTTCTCTTGTAAGGGTAAATCTCTTACCCCATACTCCCAGGCCTTTGTCCAGCAAAGGCCTGATCTCGTGGGCAATGATGAAGCCGGAAGCCAAGATGGTGAAATAGCTCCATTTAATTAAGTCAGTGCACAGATTTTTATAGCCTTCATTACGTAGCACTAGGACTGCCTTGATCCACCTACTCTCCACCTACCCCCCACCTACTCTTCTCCTGTTCTCCTCCTATTCTCCTCCCCTTTCTTTCCCGTGCTCTCTCCATGATTCACCTGTGCACAGGTGAACCCGGAAAAGAACCCTGCACCACGTTGCCAACAAGGGCGAGACCCTTCCTCCAGACTTCATCTTGTTCCTCCCATACCTCAGAGCCCTGAGTTTTCTCAGTTGGCATCTGGGTGTGGAGGTCCAACGAAGTTTGGGGTCAGCTCTAACTCATTCCGTTACATTCTCTTACTTGATTTTCCTAATCTTTTTTGAGCTCTTCCCAATTCATATTTTTGGAGGCTTTTGATGTAAGATCTTTGACTTTGTTGTCTTCTTCTGGCTATATGTTTTGATCTTCTTTGTCACCAAATTAAGATTCTATAGCCTGAGGCTTTTTATGCTTCCTGCTCACTTTCTCAGCTAATTGCTTGACTTTTTAGCTCTTGGCAAGGTAGAACTCTGCTTCCAGAGTGGAGAGCACTCTGTCCTAAGCTTCTGGGATTTTGTGCTGCTATTTTCAGAGCTACTTCCAAGCACCTTTAAATTTTCAGTTCTTCTGAGATGGTATGATTAAATGAGAATTGTTTACTCCTTTCTTGGCCTATGCTCAGATCTGTGAGTGATCTCAAGCAGTCTTTTCTTCCATCTAATTACCAAGAGGGTTCCTTCTCCACAGCTACCTGAAGCTCTGCCACACCAAAGCTCCTCCTCACCCCATGACCACTAACCTAGACTGCAACCCAGATCCAAGCAGGGCAAAGCAAGAGACTCCTGCCTTAGTGCCAATGAAGAGATACCTGCACTCCTGCTCTGATCAGGTGCTTGATTCTCCCCACTGTTGATGGGCCTGGAGCTCTGGAAGCAGCCACTGCTGCTACTACTGCTGCTGCTACTCCTACATCCACCTCCACCGCCCCATGGCTGGTTCTGGACCATGCCCTTCTCTCACCCAGGTCCAACAGAGTTTTTCCATTGACCTGTTCAGTTGTCTTTGGCATTTGTAGGTTGAGAAGTCTGGAAACCACCACAGATCACTAATTCAGGGCCCTGAGCCTTGCTCAGCCTGGTCTGCTCAGGCCTGTTCTGTCCTGGCATGATAGACCCTTCTCAGTGATCATCCAGGCCATTTTAGGCTGGAGATTTGAAATTTCTCTCTGTCATTTCCGTAGCTCTAAAATTTGTTTAGAATCATTTTTTACAGATGTTTGGAGGGATTTGAGGGACAGCTCATGGAAGTCCCTGTTTTCAGTCCACCTTCTTGGCCCCACCCTCCCCTTAGTCTCTTAAAGCAGTTGAGCAATGTGACCTTTCTGTCCACAGTAGAAATATTTGCAAAATTCCTGAGGTTTAGATATAGCTTCTAAAACAGCTTCCACCATGGTTTCTCTGACAACCTTTATAGAAGCTCCTTGAATGGTCTATTTAATGCTCTCAGAGACATTAAAGATGTTTTGAGCTGAAACAGGCTGCACTGGATTTGATAACAGTCTGTTCCTTTTCTAGAGTTCCTTCTTTTTCCTTGTTTTCCCTTTTATATCTTTTACCTCTTTCTCCCTTTCTCCCTTTCCTCTTTCACAGAAATAGAGGACAATGCTTCTGATTTGCTCTATGGTCATTCTATGCCAACCTAGGTGTCTCTTGTGTAAATGCTTTCCTCTTTCAAGCAAGGATTGATTGAAAATATGGGTGGAAATGATATGAGCATCTCATGAACTAGGGAAATCTAGCCTTGCATATAACTTAGTACTATTGCATAGCCTATTTTTAAAAATATGATTAGGATTATCACTCTTTTTCATTGTCTCCTGAAACTTTTTCTGGTTTTCTGGACATTCTGCACAAATATTTATACCATCAAGTGAAGATTGTCTGGCCTGCTATGATCTACTGTAATCATTGATGCCCCGTCGTAGTTCCTGATGACCCTTGAAGATGAGTCATAGACTTTGATAATTTCTCTCTCTCTCTCTCTCTCTCTCTCTCTCTCTCTCTCTCTCTCTCTCTCCAAAGATTACAGTGTTCCAGTGATAATAAGCACAAACCTTCCCTTGGCCTAGCCCTTAGCACACTTTCACTATCCGGAATCACCAAATGGATTCCAGGCTCCAGGACACTGTCAGTTTCTCCTGAATACAGGCTCACTTTTACTCTAAATTAGTTCACTTTCTTCCTTCTAGCTCACAACTACTTAAGAATTGCTTTACATACCTATGGGCTATTGTTTATACATAGGACTTCTCTAGTATTAGGAACAAGGATACTCCTTGAGGCTTTCTAAATATCCTTCATGAATAATTCACAGCAAATCTCTAGAAGTCAGTTGAATTATCTTTGGTCCACAAACACAGCCTCTTTGAACATTATATAAAATTGAAAGGAGATGGACATCTCTTCCCAAGCTTCAGAATATGTAGGTCTCCCCAGTCATGACACTTGAGAGTCTTGTGTGTTTGTTCTTTTGGTAGGGTGTCAATGACAGTAGCTGATATTTGTATAACCTATGAGGTAGTCAAGGTGCTCTGTGTACATTATTAGTATCTCCATTCTACAGATGAGGAAACAAAAACTATGAAAGGCTAGGTATATTGCCTAGGGTACTATTGAGAACTCTGATATACTTGTCAATGTCCTCCCTAAAAAGGAATTAAGAGCTGAACTCTGCAGATGTGGCACGATCACCTAGAACTTCCTTAGCTCACCTTAATGAAAATTTGCTCCTTTAAAATGTTAAGGAAGCAACAAGAGGAACTCCTTACAACAGGAGAAACTTATTACAAGTAGAGTCAAGAAAGAGCTAGTTGCTTAATAGAAATATCAGGAAGTTTTGGGAAAGGTGGCCACTTTATTTTTGAGACTATAACACAGATGGAAAAGAAAGATAGACATAGTCTGACATGTAAGTGTCTGAAGTGTGATTCAAACCCAGGTCTTCCTGATTCCAAGATCAGCACTTGATCTATAACACCACAGTCTTTACTCTTTGTGTCTCCTTCTCTCTTGTCTTCAGGATAGGGTTATACAGCCAATACCCCAGCCCCAGGGACCCAATCAAGACAGTTATTTCTTATCTCTTGGATCTCAGGATTCTTAAGAAGCTCATACAGGATATCATGTAGCCTATATTCCCTACCCTAGTTATATAGCATTTGGAGTGACTAGCTATGGAAACTGACATCCCTGTGCCCAAACAGATGCCTTGGTCTGTCATCACAGGACCCTGAAGGGTGAGGGCTCTAATCAACTGTTCTTCCCACATCCTATAACTGGCACATGCTCAGCTTTTGGTCCCTTTATTCTTGTGTTTCAGGATAGCCTTTTACTAAGGTAGAAAACCCCCCTTCCCCTGTTTGTTTTCTTCACACTCTTCTCCTTATTCTCCTCAGCTCTATGCCCTCAGAGGTAATACCTTACTTAGCTTTCCCATTCCATTTTAACCAATGGAGCATCCATTCTATGGTAAACAAACCCCTCCCTTCTTGGCTCTTTTCCTTTCACACTTTTTGGGGGGCTGAGGGCTTGGGGTGGGGAATATATTTTCCAAAACTGATGAAGGCACAAATTCTCCCAAGGATAGAGCAATGGGCTGGGAGTTAAGAAGGCCTGTTTAAATCTGTCTTCAGACAATTACTATCTATGGGACTCTAGATAAATTACTTAACCTCATTCTGCCTGAATATCCTCATTTATAAAATGGAGATGATAACAGTATCTATCTCACGAGTTTGTTGTGAGAATTCATTGAGATAACATTTTTAAAGAACACTTAGCAGAGTGTCTGGTACACAGCAGGTGCAACCAACATAAATGCATATTTCCTTCCCTCAGTGCCCCACTTTCCACCTCTGTTTGTACCTATGCTAACATCCCTGAGCTTCTGTTACAAAGGAATGAGGAGAAAAATAAGAAATCAATGAATTTGAGTACCACATATGCCAAACAATTGATATAGGTAAAAAAAGGAAGTTGTTTTTGAAGGATACATGCCTGAAATTAACATGCAATTAGAAATAACAACATCTACAAGTAATGCCAATGTTTGTATAATACCTACTGTTTCTTAATCACTTGCAGAACTTCATATACTTAGACCTTTGTTCTAGATTATAGTAAACTAATCCCTGATTAGCTTCATAGATGCTTAACAAATAAAGATGGTGTTTGGAAAAAAAGAAGTATGTTGGTTATATCAAAGAGACATTACTAGAATTGACATCAGTCCAATGTTTCTGGATGATGTGGCAAAATTCCAGAGATAAAATGTGTGGGGAAAATTAGACGGTTTTAAAAAACTTTATCTAGACATAAAAACACTAATTTTAAAATTCATCTTGTCTGATTTCTTTTTCAAAATATTTTCTTAATACCCTTTGATACCCAAAATAATTTGTAGAGCAATTTAAAAAATCTTGAAAGACATATATTTAGTCCAGAATTCATGAATTATTAGTTTGGTTAAATTTCTAATCCTCCACTGATTATTTATAATAATCCTACAAAGTAGTGCTTTTTGAGAATTGCTTCATACTTCCATTCCAAAAGCAGAAATTAATTTACTTGAACATATTGTCACACTTGCAAAATTTAAAATCTTCATTTTCTACAAGCATAAAAGGCCACTTTATATTATCATCACATTTGGAACACTTATTTGATTTATACATTGTAAACAAAAAAGGCAACTAATAAAATCGGAAAGAAGGAACATATATACTGAAGCTGAGAACAAAGGAAAAATGAGGGAAAATATAATATTTTAAATATTTATTATATTTTATTCCCCCATCTTATAGTTTTATCATACATTATTTTTCTGGATTATATGTGCTAATATAATCAGATCAAAATTCTGTCTTTCAAATATAATATTTTAAAATTAATGTATGTGTATATGCACACACATATAATTTTTGAATTTTATATATACATATATATATACACATATATAATTTAAAAATTAATACAGCCTTACAATAGAGAATATATAAAAAGAAGATAGAATATTTATCAATAATAAATGTTGAGATCATTCCAAATTGAAGATGATTTACTGTAGAAGTTTAAGATAATTTGCAGTAATGTGGTGAAACACTTGGCCAAAATAGGTGACCTATCTTTACAAATGGTATCCATTCCAAAGGTCTAAGAGATTGTTGATATAACCCTATTTATTAGAATAATTCCTATAAGGAGTATTAACTATGGACTCTACCTACAAATCAATTTTACTTTCATACTGAGCAAGTTAATAGGGAAAAAAAGCATAGGATAAATAAAGGTTTGGTCACAGATTGAATTCTCAACCTCAGTCTACTGTATTGGGCTTCTGTTATGGTGTATATAAAGAGAAACCATATGTGACCAATTTTTGAAGTTTCTTTTTGTATCTATATATTGAAGGAGAGGGGCAGAACCAAGATGATGAAGTAGAGAAGTACTGAGCTGAGCTCTCCCAATACTCCTCACTAAACAACTTAAAATAATACCTCAAATTGAATTCTAGAGTGGCAGAGCCAATAAAAGTTCCAAGTGAGACATTCTTCCAACCCAAGACAACACAGAATTTTGGAAGAAGAGACCTGTGACCCAGGGGAAAGGGCCAGTAGACCACATGGATGAAACACCAGTGGTGGAATATGGTGGTAGCAATAGAATCGCCAGTGGCTTTGGGAGCTCTCTAGCCAGAGACAGTAAGGGGACCTGGAAACTGGTCAGAAAGAGATTAGATGTTACCCCTGTGCTAGCACTGGAAACAGCAACACATGCTGTTTGGCAACCACGTTGCCAATGCCTACTTCTATGTTATAGTTTGAGGGCAGAGAGGAGCACTTTCTGTCAAGAGGGTGAGGAAACCCCGAGGGAAGTATGATTTCCACTCCCCAAGGTTTAGGGACCCTGAGGAACAGTATTCCTTCCAGTCCTAAGGTAAGAAGGGTCCTGAGGAGCAATATTGATTGCAATCTCAAGGGATCAGGGGCACTTCCTAAGTAAGGAACAAAGTCTAGACCAAGAGAGCAATGGTAACACCTCTCCCCAGACAATACCACATTGGAAGCACTGAAAATTTTCAAATCCTCAAAACTATTTCTGAAAACATAAGTGCAAAAAAGTCTGAAGTTTGAGACAGAGTACCCTGCCCCCCTGCCCCCCACACACACACGGTGCAGGAGCAAAACCCAACATTTGCATAAAATTGAAAACCAAGAAATAAGGTGGCAAAAATGAGCAAATAACAAAAAGGAACCAGAACATAAAAATCTACTATGGTGTCAGGGAATATCAAGACACAAATAAGAACACTATGAAGTCAACTCAGCTACAAGCAAAGACTCAAAGATAAATATGAATTGGTAAAAAGCCCAACAAGAATTCCTGAAAGAATTAAAAATTATATTCAAAACAAAATAGGAATTATAGAGGGGAAAATAGTAAATAGCAAAGTAAGATAAACATGAAAAAAATAATTAACAACATGGCAAAAGAGGTACCAAAAATATTGAAATAACACCTTAATAAACAGAATTGGCCAAATGGAAAAAAGAGGTACAAAAACTCACTGAAGAAAATCACTCCTTAAAATTTAAATACTGGTGGTGGGCTGAGCCAAGATGGCGGCTGGGAAGCAGTGACTGGCGTGAGCTCCCCACCAAGTTCCTCCAAAAACCTATAAAACAATGGCTCTGAACCAATTTTAGAGCTGCGGAACCCACAAAGTGGCAGAGGGAAGCAGGGCTCCACC
>JAQQSZ010016711.1:0-10962 GCA_028646595.1 Phalanger gymnotis
AGAGAGAGAGAGAGAGATTTCATAAAAGTGTGTGAAAACTTATTTTTGGTATTTTTAAGTATTTTCTCTTTGATTTATGTTCTTATTTTAGGAATGCACTTTGTTTCTTATTGATCTTTTTTTGGTGGGGGGAGGGGGAGGACTGAATGGATCTATCTATCTTGCCCAAGCTAGAAGGGTAGTAGCTACTACTCAGAGGACTGACTCCACTGCTCATCAGCACAGAAGTTTGATCTGTTTCTGAGCTGGGCCAGCTCAACTTGTGTAGGCAGCTATGTAACTCATCCCCAACCTCTTGCTCTTGAGACTTCCTTAATGTGGACATCCTATACACTTCAGGCCTACTGTAGCTCACGACTCTCGAAATTCTAGCAATCTATCAGTCTTGGCTTCTCCAGTAGCAGGGAGTGCTGACATGTGCCATCAGGTCTATTGATAGTTGCTTCTAGTATTTTGGCTTTTTAAATTTCCTGATACTCTAGACATCTTTAAAAGTCTGATTTTCCTATGTGTTAGATTTATACAAATGCAGCATACATTTCTACGTTTACTAAATTAAGCCAATTTTGCAGCTTCCTTCTAATATTAAATAGAGGTGGAGAGGGTGAATAATTTTTGAAAGCCAAGACTAGAGCTGCATTTCACTAAGATCTTTATTAACTGGTGAAGAGGAGAAGTCCTTGAAAGATAAGCTGTTTAAATCCCAACTCTTCCAATTACCAGCTTTGTAATCCTGACATAAGCCAATTAACTTCCCTATATCCTAGTTTCTCATTTGTAAAATGGGGATAAATAGCTCCTACTTCACTGGGTGGCTGTGAAACTTAAAATAATGTAACCTTATTGGAAACCTTGGAAACCTTAAAGAGAAATAAAAATGTTAGCTAAGCTAATATTATTGAAATTACATGTGCTGTAATAAATTTATTACATACAAAAGTTATAGAAGAAATAGGCCAAGGAATGATTTTATTAATTTTATTTTTTAGCTTGCAGATTCCATCATATTTATATAGGACACAGGGACTGCAGAAAGGCTGAGTTGTATAGTTTTCACAGAGAGAGAGAGGAGAGAATCTGTCAGCTAATTATATATATATATATATTAACTATATATACATATATACATATACATATACATATACATATATATATATATATACATATATATATATTTCTTTTTTGAGAGGGAGCTATTCTTTTTATTTCTCCCTAGACCTATGATTTCACTGCCTGGGGGAATGGCAGATTGTCCATGGTCCCAGAGCCAGTGGAATCAAAGTTTTCTTACCTCTGAGACCAGTTCAAAAATGTGCAATAAAGTGAATTTCACTTTAAATAACCCTGAAATTTGCTCACCTGAATTTACACAAAATAACTGGTTTCACAAAGGCTACCTTCGTTTTACAATATGACTAATTTCAATAGAGATCGTCTCAATAAATACACAACAATTTATTTATAGTCAGTGTTCCAGGAACTGCAACCAGATATATCTACATGCTATTATAGTCCATGTGACATGACAGTAAATGAGGGGTAGGCTGTTGAAATTTGATGAGAGAACACACAAAGCTAGGACGTTCCTCAGGCTCATTATATGACCTAAGGAGTTAAGGGCTCTAGTCTTTGACTGTCTTAGGAATTGGAAGTCTTTTTACTACAAAGAGCAATTTAGGGATTAAGTGGGAAGACTGGCCTTAGGAGATGGGTGCTATGGCTATGGGATCCAAGTAGTGGGGCTAATAAGAGGTTCCCAAACTTATGTGGCCTACCACCCACTTAAAAAAAAATTGCTCAGCACTCCCCTGGAAATCTACTTTCTTTAGCTCTTTAGTGGTTTGTTTTCTTTTTGGGAAACTTGGATCATCTTAAAAAAACAGAAATTTTTTTAAAAAGATGTATCTTAAATTTAATAATTTATTGTAAATTTGTGGGTATTTTCCTTGTGCTGAAATTTTGAGAATACAAATATTGTATCATGTAACCATACAGTACTGTATTGTAGAACAAGTCAATACATATTCCTGCCAATGCAAGCTGGACTTCCCAACAACGTGTGACACGCCAACACTTGCTTGTTAAGACTTATCAGTTGCCTTGACCACTGATTGGCTATAACTTGCATTTTGTGTGTTTATTTGGAAAATAATGTAAACACTATGACTTTAACTCTGTTGCTCAACAGATGACACATGTATGAAAAGTGTCTCAAAATTTTCTTATCTTCTCTTCTTTCCTTATGTTTCCATTACCTCCTTATTTTGATTCAAGCCCCCCTGGATTGTGCCAGCAATTCCCCAGTGGATGGTACTGCCCACTTTGGGAAGCTATGGGCTATGTGAAAGAACAGGGGTATGCAGGCCAGGGGACTACAAAATGTAGAAATAGCAGTCTCCAGAACTCTAAGGGAAGGTAGCATTCCTCACTCTAGGAAGTTGGTTCCCTGGGCAGAGCCCCAGTCACCTGCCCTGACTCCGGTTTTATGCTATTGAGGACAAGGCCTTCAATATGACTCTCACAATCATCATTATTACTGATACTCTTGGTCTTAGTACCAGCCCTTTTCATGGATCATGATGGATAGGAGTAAGAGTGAAATGACAGCTCAATTACTTATTTATACAAGGTTAGTGGTGATCTTTACTACATAGCTTTTCCCATCACCATTACAACTGACCTTCTGGTACCGTGCCCTGAGCAACTGAGAGTTATCCCACATAACTGGCATTTTACTTGTTCTACTTCTAGCAAATGCCTACCTCCAAGTCGCCTAATCCTTGTGATTTGGAATCTCATTTTGCCATTTGCCAAAATGAAAACTATGCATCTCAGTTTTACCTTTTCACAGTCACTATCCCCTATATTCCTTACATACATACACATTTTATACACATTCACACACACACACATTCTCCCCTGCTTCAGTTTTTAATCTTCACATGGTGGGGGTGGGAGGGCCTGTGCCCCAAGGCTTTATTCTGGGCCCTTTTATATCTATACTCTTTCTCTTAATATTTCATAGATTCGATTTTTTAAAAAGATGACTCCCACATTTATATTCAGTTCTAATTCCTCTAACAACAGCTTCCTATCACAAACTGCATGCTATATACATCTACCTGGATGTTAATAAGAATTTCAGTGTCAGTGTGTCCAAAAAGATACTTATCGTCTCCTCTAAACCTGCTCTTATTCTAAACATTTACATTTTTTGAGGGTATCACTATCTTCTTAAATTACCTAGATTCTGAAACTTAAAACCACAAATCCTCCTTGATTCTTACTTTTCCTTTCTTATCACATCCTCACTTCAATCAATTGCCAAGTTTTGTCAGTTCTATCTCTCTCTTACTTTCACCAACCTTCTATCCATTCATTCTATCCATTTTATTCATTCATAGGTGGTATAGCTAATTCGGGCCTTTATTGCCTCCTACCTAAACTATTGAAATAATCTCTAAGTTGGTCTCATTGCCTCCAGCATTTCTCCTTCTATCATCAATTCTCATAGCTGCTAAAATAATCTCTTTAAGGCACAAGTCAAATATGCTAATACTAGGCTCCTATTCAGTGGCCTCCTATTGCCTCTAGGATAAAATAAAAACTCCTCACATACAAATCCTTCTAGTAACTCCCTTTTTAGCCTTAGTTCACACTACTGCCCTTTGTACCATCTTCTAACAAATCTCGATTGTCCCTTTCTTACATTTAGCATTTTATTTACAGCCTTTGTGCAATTATTTCTTTCATTTTTGTCAGTTTTGGGTGGCCTTCTCCCCTCCTTCTGTTCTCTACCTGTGTATATCTTTCCCTCCCCCCATACCCCACCCAGCACCCCCACAAGGTCTGGACACATGGATTTATCTTTTCTTTGCATACAGTAACAACTGCCACTACCTCACATTTATATAGCATATTTAGTCAAAAAACACTTTACATTTATTCTCCTTTGATTTTTATTATCATCTAATGAGGTAGGTAACGTAAGGATTATCCCCATTTTACATATGAAGGCACAAAAGGGAAGAACATCTCCCCAGGTGGCACAATTAGTGAAAGAACTATGACAAAAAAATTCTTTGACCCCAAATCCGACTTTCTTTTCATGACAGTATGTTCTGTTTTCCTTCTGCACCTTCAATTACCTGCTTATTATCTAAGAGAAAAAACTGAAAAATCAAGACAGCAGAAAGCTCATTAGTTAGGCATAAGAAGATCTGGGTTCTAGGACTGGTTTTTGCCACCAGGAAGTTGGATCATGGACAACTCAGGATTTCCTTTTCTATACCTTTCTCATCAGAATAACATAAGATTGGACTAGATGGCATCTAAATTCCCATCCAGCTCTAAGATCCGTTTATTCTTCATTATAAAATGCTTCTTAATTGATGTGCTTTTTATATGTAAGTACGTTTTTTAAAAAAATCCCACTCGAGTCTATACTATTTTTTTTTGAAAGTATTCGGTTTTCTTAGAGTCACGCATTGAATTTGCTATCCCGTGCCTACCCTATCTTGGAAAATGAATCATCATGACAAGGCTATTTTTTGGTCACAGTAGATCATCATCATACACAGAAATTGAATTGAATTGAATATGAATATGCATTTCTGTTGACATTGTTTTTTTCTAAAAATACATTTTTAACTTATTAAAACAAGTTATAACCATTGATTTTATTCTATTAATTCCTTAATATCCATTTAACCTTCTACATAGTTATCTAGGTATTTTTTCCAAAAATAATTCTAAGACCTTTTCCCATTACAACTCACATAGAGATATATGATTCTGAGCCTGATTTCCTTAGTTGTTAAGTCTGTTCTAGTAATTCACAAGCTAAATTTTCATTTCTCTTTCCATCGTAACTGCCAACATCACACTCTAGTTAGAGATTTTTGTTTTTGTTTTTAAATTCCTGTGGTTTAACGAATTTATTACTTTTAGAATCACAGACTAATGTGATATTTTAATTCCCTTTTCTAGTGATACAATTTTATAGGAATAAAAGACGATTGAGACTCTTCCTCAACCTTCCTTTATAAAAAAAGTCTGCACAAGTCTCTGCAACTGAAGGATGTATTTAATCAAAATGAATCTGTAACAATCAAGTTAAGAAATGAAATAGCTTACTTATATAAACCAGGTTTTTCAATGCCCAAAAGAGACAACACATGTTATCTAACAAGAAAAATGTGGCAAACATCAAGCTGACAAATTGATAAAAGACAAAAAATAAAAGGTCTCATAATTGTTTTGTAATAAGAGTTTCTTCTAAGACATTCCCACCCCCTAAACACCTGATATTGATATTGATATACCTGATGATATTCATTCCATCCTACTCTGAGGACCAATTGTGGTACAGAGGTGACCCTAGGTAATCAAAGGTTGTACAGAAGAAGGGAAGGATCTAAACAGGCAAGGCTTTTTAAAGGTACACTAATCCTCTGGCAGCCTGAGCTATCATTAGAGGTAAAAGGTCTGGACTTCACTTAAAAAACAGATAAATTAGTTTTACCTAAGAAAAATGCTAAAGTTCTGGTGAAGATTGGAACTAGGGACTAGAGTAATCCACTAGAAATAAGATCATACTAGATTAAATAGACTTTTTATACTTTCATTTTAATCCTCAAATCAGACTATTTTCTTGCAGCAAATATGCTTGAAGAAAAAGATGGAACAAAATTTTCTAGGTGTTACGGTTAAATTGGTGGTAGAGAGAGAATGAAAATAATATAAGAAACCCTTTGTGGCAACAGCTTTTGTGGAGGCTTTCTTCCAACTTTTCAATGGTGTTATATCCCAGGAGAACACAAAGGATAAGACAATCCCTCCTCTCATGGAATTTAGCTGCTAGTAGTAGAGATAAGACATACAGAAATATGAAAATACGGTAAAATACACAAAGTACCATTTTTTTAGTTTGGAAGGAAGGATTATTTCCAGGTGATGGTAGAGAAATCAGAAGGCTTCAAAGACAAGGTCTAGTGGAAACTAAGAGGGCATTCTAAATGGGAAATACACACCAAAATGTTAAAATAGGGAGACTGAGCCAAGATGGCAGAGTAAAAGCAGGGACTTGCTTGAACTCTCCTCCAAACTCCTCCAAATACCTGTAAAAATGACTCTAAATAAATTCTAGGGCAGCAGACCCCATAAAATGACAGAGTGAAACAAATTTCCAACTCAAGATAACCTGGAAGGTCAACAGGAAGGGTCTGTTGCACCAGTGTGAGCCATGCCAGCATAGATGGGCAAAGAGCAGGCCTCAGGGGACTGAATCACTGGCAGCTACAGTGGTTTGCAGAATTCTCAACCCCAAAATGTCAAAGACAATTCAGAAGGTCGGTAGGAAAATTCTGTAGGACCCATGTGAGAGAGGAGTGTGCCCCAGCCCTGGGGCAGTGGTGACACCTGCAGTAGCAGTGGCTGCTTCTGGAGCTTTTGGCCTACAGATGGTGGGACGATCAAGCAGCTGATCAGAGGGGGATTAGTTTCCAATTCTTGGCCACCATGAAAAGAGCTGCTATAAATATTTTTGTACATGTGGGTCCCTTTCCCATTTTTATGATCTTTTTGGGAGACAGACCTAGAAGTGGCATACTGGGTCAAAGGCTATGTACAGTTTTATAGCCCTTTGGGCATAGTACCAAATTACTTTAGTTCACAACTCCACCAACAATTCATTAGTGTCTTGATTTTCCCACATCTTCTCCAACATTTATCATTTTCCAGTTTTGTCAAGTTAGCCAATCTGATAGGTGTGATGTGGTACACCTCTGAGTTGTTTTTATTTGCAATACTAATCAATAGTGATTTAGAGCATTTTCATATCTCTATAGATAGTTTTAATTTCTTTCTCTGAAAACTGCCTGTTCATATCATTTGACCATTTATCAACTGGAGAATGACTTGTATTCTTATAAATTTGACTCAGTTCTCTAAATATTTTAGAAATGAGGCCTTTATGAGACACGAGTTGTAAAAATTCTTTCTCAATTTTCTGCCTCCCTTCTAAACTTGGTTGCATTGACTTTGTGCAAAAACTTTTCAATTTAATGTAATCAAAATTATCCATTTTGCATTTCATAATGTTCTCTATCTCTTGTTGGTCCTAAAGTCTTCCATTCTCCATAAATCTGACAGGTAAACTATTCCTTGCTCTCTCAGTTTGCTTATGGCATCAGACTTTATATCTGAATCGTATACCTATTTTGACCTTATCTTGTGTACAGTGTAAGATGTTGGTCTACACATAGTTTCTGCCATACTATTTCCAGTTTTCCCAGCAGCATTTGTTAAATAGTGAGTTCTTATTTGTTAAATAGTGAGTTCTTGGTTTTATCAAACGGTAGATCACTATAGTCAATGACTACTGTTGTCTTGTATAACCAAGACTATTCCACTGATTCACCACTCTATTTCTTAGCCAGTACCAAGCAGTTTTGAGGACTGTTGCTTTATAATACAATTTAAAATCTGGTACAGCTAGGCCACCTTCCCTTACATTTCTTTTCATTAATTCCCTTGATATTTTGGACCTTTGTCCTTCCTGATGAATTTTGTTATTGTTTTTTCTAGCTCTATAAAATAATTTTTTGGTAGTCTGGTTGGTACAGCACTGAATAAGTAAATTAATTTAGGTAGAATTGTTATTTTTATTATATTAGCTTAGCCTACACAAGAGCAACTGATATTTGCCCCATTGTTTAAATCTTACTTTATTTGTGTGAGAAGTGTTTCTTAACTGTGTTCAGGTGTTTTGTTTTTATCAGCATGAATACTCCCTTCACTGATACAGCCAGTACTTGTTCTAAAGTTCCTGAGGCTGAAAAACAATTGTCCTGGAGCTCACTTGGAGGTGCTGAGTTTCTTTCAATTTCTTTATGTTGGTCCATGGGCAACAGGCATATCTAACCTGTCACTAGGCCTTTCCAGCTTGGCTGGATCTACTAGAGCTTATACTCTGCTGGCGAAGGGTACTTTCACACCACAAAAAGGCAGCACCGTTTACTAAAGAGGGAAGACCACTGGCTCTGAAGTCAGATGACTTGGGTTCAAAACATGTCTCTGAAGCTTACTATTCATGTGAAATTGGGCAAGTAGCTTAAATGACCTGGGCCTCAGTTTTGTCTTCTCTAAAATGAGAGTTGGATTAGACAGCATTTAAGGCTTCTTCTAGAACTATGACTTCACGAATACTGCTCCCTTTGTATTTGTGAAATTTCAATTTGTATTTTAGTTCTGGCCCCTTTTTAGCTCTAGTAAACAAGCTAAAAATATTATTTTGTGGTTTGCTTTGCTAACTTGCCTCCTTTAGGCCAAATATGGCATCACCTGCCACTACAAAGCAAGTAAATACTAGAAACATTATATACTATGAGTAGGTTGGGTTGATATGGTGAATGCAGGTTCAGTTCAACAGTTCAATTTATGGAAGACCATAAATATAACAAACCACATTAATAGCATAAATAATGAAAATTGTGATTATTTCAACAGATGCCAAAAAGACTGATAAAATCCAACACTTATTTTTACTAAAAGCTAGAAATAAACAGGCTTTGCTCTAAAATGGTAAATAGTATTTATTTAAATCTAAGAGCAAAAAATGGTAGAATAGAAGCAGCAACCCTGCAAAACTTGCCCAACACTCCTCTCCATAAAACTTTCAAATAATGCGTCAAATTGAATTGAACTTCTGGAAGGTCAGGATGAGACATTTTTTTTCAGCCCTAGACAACTTAGGAGATCCCCAGGACCTTTCCTGGTCCCCACTGTCACATGGGGTTAGGGTCAACCTGGAGCACATAGGATGTGACAGCTGTGGGCCTTGGAGGTGGTTGTGACAGCAACAGCAGAAACTTTAGGAACTCTCAGCCCAAAGATAGTTAAGGGGGTCAGACAACTAATAAGAAAGAGAGTACAGGGGATCCTAAGCTAGAACAGGACACTGTTGAATTGTCCATACATGGTTCTAGATCACAGTACCAGGGCAGAGATGAGCACTAGAACTTGTGGCTGCAGGGGTGCAGAAGCCCTTCCTTGTTTTAAAAAACAAACAAACAACAGAGCTGAGACCAGGAGACTAAATAAACCACTCCTCAGATCACAAGCACTGAAAATTTACAGATCCCCAGAGCTAGTTCTGAAAACAGCAGCATGAAAAAGCTTGAAGCGTGGGATAGAGCTCCCCAAACCTGAGGAAGAGCCTAACTTTGACATAAAGTTAAAAGTCAAAAAACAGGCTAGAAAAGTGAGCAAGCAACAAAGAACCTAACCATTAAAAACCACTATGGTGACAGGGAAGATCAAGATACATTTTCAGAAGAAGACAACAACATGAACACTGTTGCAAACAAAGCCTCAAAGAAAAAAACTACAAACTGAAAACAAGCCCAACAAGAAATCCTGGAAGAGCTAAAGAGAGATAAGAATGGTAGAAAAAAACTGGGGTGGAAATGAGTGATACAAGAAAATTATGAAAAGAGAATTAGCGACTTGGTAAGAGAGGTGCAAAAACATATTGAAGAAAATGCTACAAAAAACCCCACAATTAGCCAAATGGTAAGAGAGGCACAAAAATTCATTGAAGAAAAGAACTCTTGGAAAGCAGAATTGTTCAAGTGGAAAGAGAGATAAAAATTCTCACTGAAGAAAATAATCTTAAAAATTAGAATTGGGAGTTTCCGGAGGATGGAGCCAAGATGGCGGCTGGAAAGCAGGGACTTGCGTGAGATCCCCACCACGTCCCTCCAAAAACCTATAAAAATGGCTCTGAATAAATTCTAGAACCGCAGAACCCACAAAATAGCAGAGGGAAGCAGGGCTCCAGCCCAGGACAACCTGGATGGTTGCTGGATGAGGTCTATCACACACAGAGCTAGGAGGGGAGTGGTGTGGAGCAGAGCCCAGTGTGGAACGCACGGACCAACCAGACCAGGAGCCGGGTGGAACAGGCCCTAGCACCCTGAATCAGTGAGCTGCAGCAGTTACCCGACTTCTCAACCGACAAACACCAAAGACAACAGAGAAGGTTAGTGGGAAAAGCTTCAGGGAACGGAGTTTGAGGTTTGGCCACTGCCCCAGAGGCAGTGGGGGTGATGCAGCTACAAAACTACAGCTGCAGTTACTTCCAGCCCTAGGCCCACGTGGTGGGAGGAATTAAGTGGAGGAACACAGCAGGAGTGCAGAGTCTGCTTAAGATTTGCGTCAGGTCCGGGGTTGGTGGTTCTTGAGGAAGGTGTGGCAGAGCTGGCTGTATAGAAATAGCTCTGAAATCAACAGCGCATCCTGTCAAACTTGGAACAAAGTACTCTTTGCTCTACAAGCAGTCATACCCTGCTAAAAAATTCAAGGCTCAGATTCAGTCTCAGACTTTGGAATCTTTCTTTGGTGACAAAACCAAAACATACAGCCAGAAGAAGTCAACAAAGTCAAAGAGCCTACAACAAAAGCCTCCAAGAAAAACATGAACTGGTCTCAGGACATGGAAGAGCTCAAAAAGGATTTGGAAAAACAAGTTAGAGAAGTAGAGGAAAAATCGGAAAGAGAAATGAGAATGATGCAAGAAAACCATGAAAAACAAGTCAATGACTTGCTAAAGGAGACCCAAAAAAATGCTGAAAAAAATATTGAAGAAAACAACACTTCAAAAAATAGACTACCTCAAATGGCAAAAGAGCTCCAAAAAGCCAATGAGGAGAAGAATGCCTTGAAAGGCAGAACTAGCCAAATGGAAAAGGAGGTCCAAAAGACCACTGAAGAAAATACTACCTTAAAAATTAGACTGGAGCAAGTGGAAGCTAGTGACTTTATGAGAAATTAAGATATTATAAAACAGAACCAAAGGAATGAAAAAGTAGAAGACAATGTGAAATATCTCATTGGAAAAACCACTGACCTGGAAAATAGATCCAGGAGAGAGAATTTAAAAATTATTGGACTACCTGAAAG
>JAQQSZ010016712.1:0-10962 GCA_028646595.1 Phalanger gymnotis
GGAAGTGGTCAGAGAGTACTTAGCTCAGTTCCACAATGCTCCATGAGATCTGATTTATCCCTATTATGCTGTTATGCACAACTATTCCACATTAGATGAATTAGAGCAGCATAAAACTATGGCCTATACAGGCCAAAGGTGAAGGTCATCACAGGTAGCTTCACAGAAAAAAATGTCATTTAGGTTGGACACCCTGGTCTCCTTTTCTCCTTTCTTATCTACATCATAGGTTGGCTATGAACTAGGGAGCTGAAATAGTCTACAAATTGGAGCTAAGAGATATGATTACAAGGCATTTAAAAGTCACTTGAAAATTACTGTGTGATCATAGATTTAGACATGGAACTAACCCTTTGATCCATCCAGTCTAATCTGTGATAGTTTAGGAAACTGAGGACCAGAGAGGTTGTGATTTGCTCAAGGTCACACAGGTAGTTAAGTATCAGAACCATGATATAACCTCAGGTTCTTTAACTTCAAATCCAGGTCTTGTGACTCTTTCCATTACACCTTGCTTTCTCCAAAAAAAAGTAAGGTCTAGAGAGTCTGGGGATTGACCTCAGTATATAATTGAAAAGTCAGCTTAATAGGAATGATAAGTTTACCCCAAAATTGTAGTGATATAGTTAAAAATTCCTTCAGTCTCGTTTTCTTCTTTAAAATTATTTTTTCCAGTTAACATGCATTTATTTTCTTTTGCTTTTACCTTATACCTCCACTGGAAAAGAAAAAGAAAATCTGTGCAGCCAAAATGCACAGTTAAGCAAAACAAATTCCACATCGGCTATGTCACTTTCAGGGAGACGTCAACTAGAAAGCTGTTTTGGATGTCGTCCACATGAAGCTTTTTTTGGAGTCCCCACATCACTGGTAAACTGAGTATAATACACAGAGGCCACGAAGACCTAATAAAATACAGGGAGAAATTTTAGCCAATTATTGATTTACTGTGAGACTAATAACTAGTACAAGATCAGAGAAGGTCATTTTTCTCATCTATAAAATGGATTTATAGCTCCACCTCATTTCCCAGGTTGGGTACAAGGATAAACTCATTGATTGGACAATATTTTCAAAATGTAAACCCCTCTGAATCCCAACCTCCCAATTGCTATAAATCATAGGAAATTCAAGTTGGCAGAATCCTAAGAGGTTACTTAGTTTAGCTACCTTAATTTACAGGGGAGGGAACAAATAGCCCGAAGAGGTTGAATCATCTTCCCAATATCCCAGAGCTAGATTGGGGCAGACTGAGTTTAGTGCTTCAAAAACACAATTTCATCAGGTACTGATGTACTGATAAACTGTGTACATAATTTCATCAGGGTATATACTGATAAAGGGTGGTTTTTAGCATTTCTTATAGTCAGCTATCCCTTACCCTATGGCCAACCTGGTAATGAGCCTTTCTGAAGTTAACTAGTCTTCTCAGACAATACAGTGTGGTGCATTGCTAGGCCCACACTTGAAGCCTTCTCAAATTGGTATGGCCTGCCTGAAATTGAGCTCCTCCTGCTTTGCCTTTGAGAATCCAGAACCATCTCCATGCCATGCTGAAGGGAAGGACTAGGGTGGAGAAAGTTTCATCCAGAAATGGCACTAAAATTTAGATCTCCTGACTCATATTCCAGAGTACTTTCTTTATCAGTATGTTTCCCATGATGAAAGTATGCTAAGCTTTCTGTCATTCTCTTGGACCCAGAATCCCCTGTGGAATAAGATTATTGAGATAGATTCAGGGATAGAACACAAATAGAATTTCAACATTTAGAGTATAGGATTAGTCCTACTTTTGTAGTGCGTGTATGTGTGAGTGTGTGTGTGTGTGTGTGTGTGTGTGTAAGTGGATGCATATTAGATGAAAGGGATATACTATATATCACTATGCAAAGGAGGGGCATGAGGAGACATAATAGAATCTTTGGTGTAATTAGATGCCTCGTGCTTCAATGCTTCAATGGATCTGGGATCCTATCATTGCTGCTAAGTCCTCCAAGGATGCAGATTATAATCCATCAGTTCCTGGCTATCCTATGTGACTCTTGTCTGTGTCTTCCCCATAAATTCAATACAGAGGCTTTACCTAATATGCTAGGCATCTATCTTGTGTTCTTTACATGATGAAGATACCAATGGAACATACAGGCTATACACACTGTTTCTCTCATGTGACCGGTTCATCTTTTAAAATCACTCATTCCTTTGATAACACCATTTTCACCATTTTTCCTGAGCAACATTCTGTTTGAAGTGTGTTGTAGACTCATCAGACCCACCATGTGCCTCTCCACAGCCTATTGGATGATCCTCAACATTAATTCTTCAGGCACTGTAGTGTTCTGTCACGATCATACATTATCAGAGATGGACCTTTGTTTCAGGGAGAAGCTTGTAGTTACTAAAATAAGTTTGTAATTTCCCAAACCTAATCAACTTTTTCTCTTCTTCCTGGGCTGTTCTGAGCCTAACTCATCATCCATTTTCAGATACATGAATACATACATATACATAAACATACTTATGCGTATACCTATATATGCGTACATGTTTACACATGTGTGCATTATATATAGACATATGCATAGAAATATATTTATGCATAAAATGTAAGCTGTACATATATTTATATGTATTATGCACATATGTATATTTATACCCAGTTTAAATTTTCTATATATATATATTAGTAGAAGAATTCTGTAGTCTATAGTCAGCTACATATTGTAATCTGGACAGTAGACATTCTTCATCCATTATTTAGATGGTTATACTGAATTGCTTTAAATGTTTAAGATACTTTATCATGAAGTTAAATAGGCATTTTTCTGAATCTTCAAATCAAACATTTGTAATACTAATGAAGAAGAAGTTATGAAGGAAGCACATTCCTCAATGGCCTGGCTTGAGAAGCTATTAATAATAAAGCCTTGCTGTGAGAAGCTATTATGAGAATGCTGAAAATTGTAAGTATAGCATATTCTGCTGCAGACACTGCTGCCTCTAAGAACAGTGCATTTCAGGGAGTGTAATATTGGCCAAAAGTATGGATGTGTCCATTGCCCCACTCAGCTGCTATCTCAGGCAAATCTTGTTCCATGCTTTCTGGTGTGGGTGACAGACTTCAAGAATGGCTCATGTTTGTTTCTCTCCATGTTAACATCATTTTAGATTCTGAGTAAACAATAAGGATAATTGTCAAACTACAAATTTGGCCCAGGTTTTGTGTTTTTTTTTTAAGACATAAAATGTGTAATGATTATGGAATTGAATACTTTTCATGGGGAAAGTTTCTTTCCAGATGTTGGTGAATTTATGAAATTTAATAAAATTGGGTGAAAATGGGCAGCGAAAAACGCCTTCCGGGATATTTGTCAGATTCGCAGTCTAAATTCATGAAATGAAAACCAGAAGCTGTTCTGAGCTGTAGTCATTATGTAATAGATAGTAAACATGTGTTTCTGATGAGTGAATAGTTAGCAAATTAGGCATCTGGAAGAAGTGGGATTTTGGATTCCTAATTGCATAATTCACCCCTGAACATCTGCCAGAAGTGAAAGAGGAATGAACGATAGATAACATAGAGTGTGAGAAAAGAGACCAGCTGATTAGTAGGGAGGGGTGATGCAGCACAAGTTTCTAACATCGGGCCTCTCCTATGGTTTTAGTAACTGATACTTTCTCTTAAATGGTCCAGGAACTTCCTCATAAGTCATCTTTTAAAAATTAGCATAATAGGTATTTTAGGGACACACAGTTTGAACCATTTCCAAGAGACAGAATCAAATTTCCTCATTTTTATAGTTTTCCTTTAGATATACTATCTTAAAGAATCCAGGAGTGGGGAACCTGTGGTCTTGAGGCCCCATACAGACCTCTAGGTCCTCAAATATGGCCCTTTGAATGAATCCAAACTTTTGTAATGGCAAGTAAAGTGAGACTTTTTGTTGTCTTTCGTTTTGGAGTGTTTCTCAGCACTAAGGCAAACAAGTGCCTTTGAATCTTGCCTCTGATGTAATCAAGAATCTTCGATGACTTGGTTGAGTCATAAGGAAGCCTAAGTCATATGAGTTTGATTTGCATGACTGTGATGCCTTCTGACCCTGAAGAAGTGTGGTCAGCATTTTGCTTTGGGCGGCTCACTCATTAGAAGAGCGTTCCTGTGATTTGGCCAGATGAAACTCTGGGTGGGTGTTAAGGAGTCCCCCAGCTTTGAAAACCAAGATGTTGGTGCTTCTCTTTCTGGTAACTATGCATGTATTGCTATGGACAGACGGTTAGAAGCCCTGTGGGGTGATTTGTGTTATTTGCTCTGTTTATATAATTTCTGCTTGTAATTTCTCTTTGAGTTTTCTCTGAAGTTCAGGGTGCTAACTTTTGCCCCTGAACTAAGTGAGTAATATATGTATGTTTAATTAAAGTGAGATTGTAAACCCCATAAAGTTGCTTTCCTTAGAAAAGCAGATCAAAGAACCTGTGCTAGTAGCCCTCTTGTGTGCTGGTATTGTTAGTCTCGTACAGCCACGGTATGGGCAAGTAGCATTGTTGTTACGACTTCACAGAACAAATCCCCTTAATAGAAGGATTTGTTCTGTAAAACTTGGACTCATTCAAAAGGCTGTACCCAAAACCAAGAAGGCCACATGAACCCACAGGTTCCCCACCTCTGTGGTTTCCAAGGCATTAAGTACCTTGAAAGGAGTGGGACATTTTTAATAGTGGGACAAATTATATTTGGGGCTATCACAATTTTTCACATAAATTTAAAAAGTCTTAGGTTCTGAAAGGTGTTTCGCCATCCTATATTTATTAATATCATCTCTTTATCTGAACCAATCTTATTCCTGTCTATTATTTTCCTTATAGTTTGATCAAGAGAATATATGAATCAACCATAGGTTGCATGTGTGGAAAACACATGAAGATGTGCGTTGTGAAAAAAAAATCACCGCGAAGGCAATACATGAATACAAATGGTAAGAGTAGTTGGTTGGTTATTAGGAAAGCCTCTTCTTTTATGTCTTTAGACTAAATCTGGTCACATTCCTAGTCTGGGTTTTGGGGAGTTATATTTGATGAAGGTAAAGGGGAGTTAGCCAAGTATACATTTCGGGGCAAAATCTAACTGTTTACCAAATGCTAAAAATGATAAGTGGAAGAACTAGGGCTTTATTATTTTTAATTTTACTTATTTTATTCTGAACTTAAGAAATAAAACAAGCATTTCCGTAACATAGTAGAACAGAAAAAAAAGATGTTTGTCTAGAGAAATAGGCAAGATCAGCTGACTGAAGGGCTTTTGGATTCTAAGTTCCTTAACAGTAGGGCTTACATAATTTTTATCTTCATATCATCTATTTGCTTAAAACAGTGTACTAACTGTAGTAGGCTCTTAAATATTTGTTGAATGAATGAGTTTAACAAAGTCCCTGGCACATAGTAGGTACTTAATAAAATGTTAATTGACTGACTGTGATAGGGGCTGTATCTAATGAAGCATAATGGTTCTAGTAAGTTTTTAGGAAGTATAATATCAGACCAGAGAATGCATGTCTTTGAGATGACAGTCATGGACATTGCTAACAATGAATGAAAATATGAAGCAGGAGAAACTGTGTGACAGAGGTATCTCTATTATCGTGGATGTAATTTAAAATGTTTGAGGACGAGGGCTGGAGAAGATGAAAAGATATGTCTCCAGGAAAGTATATGTGGAAGGGAGGGAGTGGGGAAGGAGTGGGGTTCAGTCCAAGAGACTGCAGAACTGTAGTTTGTAGAAAAGGTAAATTGAACTGTCAGTATATCATTTGGGAGTGGTTGATTTATTTTTCTTTTTTGCTCCTTATATTTGTCAGTATTATTGCTTTTTGTCAAGATTCATTCATTGTTGCTTTACGTGGCAGGCCAGGGTTGCAGTGAATCTGCATCAAAAGTTATAGGATTCATCTTCAAAGGCACAGGACTACCCATTGCCACAGGTATAGTTAAAACAAATCTCTGAAGCAAAATCTCTATGGTGAAATGAAGAAAATACAGACTTGAAATTTTTTTTCTGATGTCTGGAAACTCTGGATTCTTAATGTTTAAGGGAGCCCGGAATTTCACATTTGGATGAGATCTCGCAGGTCATCTGGTTCAAACCAAGCAAAAATGGCAAATCTCCTCTTCAGGCTATCCCTTGGTCATTCTGTCTTTGCTTCAAAATCCTTCATGGAGAGGGAATCCATTGTCTTCAAAGGCAGCTCATTCTGCTCTCAATTTTAGGGTATTTTTCTTTTATGTTAGACCAAAAATTGCTTCTCTGAAATTTCTTCCCATTACTCACAGTTCAGTTCTCTCTTTTTAAAAATTTTATTTATTTTATTAATTCAGTTCTCAGGGGCCACTCAGAAAAATTTAATTCCTCTTCCAGATGACAGCCTTTTGAATACTTGAAGACAGCTAGTATATCTCCTGTGTGGCTTGTCTTCTCCAGGCTGCTAAATGTCTCCAATTCTTCCAGTCATTTCTGTTGTGGAATGGTTTTAAGATTCTTCACCATTGCCTATCCACACTCCCATCTCCTCTCTTTTCTTCTCCTGTCCTCTCCTGATCAGATCTGTTGCCTTAGGAAAATCACTTTAGTGATTTAATAAAGGATTGGATTGGAATAGAGAGGAACTTGAAACAGACCTACCAGCAGACTGTTGCAGTAATCAAGACATGATGAGATGAAAGCATGAACAAGAGTGCTGGCATTGTCAGAGAACAGAAGGGGGCATATTTAAGAGATAAAGGTGGTGGTAAAGGTAAAATAGAAAGGCCTTGGAAGCAGCTTGGATAGAAGGGGTGAGAGATAGTGAGGAATCCAGGATGACTCCTAGGTTGTGAGCCTCAGGGATGGGAGGATGGTATTGCCCTGTATAGTAATAGGGAAGGCAGGATGTGAGGAAGGGTTTAGTGGGGAAAAGAATTAGTTCTGTTTTGGACGTATTGAGTTTAAGATGTCTACTGGACACCAAGTTTGAGACGTCTGAAAGTTAGTTGAAGACATGAGATTAAAAGATGGGAGAGAGATTGGGGTAGGAAAAGTAGATTTGACAGTTATCAGCTTAGAGATGGTAATTAAATCCATGAGAGCTGATGAGGTCACAAAGTGAAGTAGTATAGAGGGAGAAGAGAAGAGGACCCAGAACAGAATCCTGAAGGACATGTACAGTTAGAGGGCATGATCTGGAGGAGGATCTAGCAAAGGAGCCAGAGAAGAAGTGTTCATTTTGGTAGGAGAAAAACCAGAAGAGAGTTGTGTCCTGAAAACCTAGAGAGAAAAGAGTATCACAGATATAATCTGACCAGATCAGGATACAATGGGCTCCTTACCTTCATAGTCTTGATTATAAAGTCTCTCTTAATACAATCAAAGGTCATATACTCTTATTTTTAAGCTGGATGGCACAGTGGATAGATAGGGTGTGAGACTTGGAATTAGGAAGAACTAAATTTGGATTTTGCCTCAGACACTGGCTGTGTGAACCTGGGCAAGTTACTTAACCTTTCTGTGTCTCAGTTTCCTCCTGTAAAATGCAAAATTTCACATTTTCATTTACGTTACATTAAAATTTACATTGCATTCATTATATTCCTTCTATAAAATCCTGTAAAATGAGGATAAGAGCAGGGGGTTGTTGTGATGATCAAATAATTTAACATATGTAAATCACTTTGCCTAAAGCACTAAATAAATACTAGTTATTATTATCATTATTATTATTATTCCTCTAAATCCTCAGATCTTTTTCAGACAAATTGCCATCTGGTCATCCCTTCTTCATCTTATAATTGTGAAGTTGCTTTTTTGAATCCAAATGAATGATTTTATTTTTATTTTTAAAAATTTATTCCTATATAATTTTATCTTATTAGATTCTGCCCATTTTTCTCAAGCTTTCCTCTGACATTCAACTTGCTAGATATTCCACCAAACTTT
Source organism: Phalanger gymnotis (assembly GCA_028646595.1). NCBI lineage: Eukaryota > Metazoa > Chordata > Mammalia > Diprotodontia > Phalangeridae > Phalanger > Phalanger gymnotis. The sequence goes on from JAQQSZ010016712.1 coordinate 7,964, forward strand.
GGGTCATCTGTTTATTTGCTAAGCATGCCGTCCTTGCCTTTGCCCAAATCATTGATAAAAATCATGATGAGTACAAGACCTAGCATAGATCCCTGGGGCTCACCACTGGAGAACTTCTACTCTTGACTTCAGATAATTAATTACCACTCTTTGCATCCAGCCATACAAGTTTCAACTATCACCTTCTTCACCTCTCTCTCTCTCTCTCTCTCTCTCTCTCTTTCTCCCTCCCTTCCTCCTTCCCTCCCTCTCCCATTCTCCCTCTCCCTCTCTCTCCCCTCCTTTCCCTTACCTCCTCTCTCTTCCTCTCCTCTCCTCACCTTCCCTCCCCTCCCTCCCGTCTCCTCCCTTCTCTTCTCCCGTCCTCTCTTCCTTTCTCTTTGTGTCTCTGTCTCTCTCTTTCTTCCTTTCCACTCCTCTTCTCTCCCTCCTCTCCTTTTTAATTTTCCCCACATCAGAATGGTAGTATGAAAGACTTTGTTAAGTATTTGATTAAAATCTAGGTTACCTCTATTTACATCATAATCTGACCTAAAACTTTTCTTCTCTTTCACAGCTACCACCCTAATTCAAGATCTTACTCCCTCTTTTCTGGATTAATACAACAGCCTCCTCATTGCTTTTCTTGTCTCATTTTTCCCCATTCCAATCCATCCTCTGCTCAACTGCCAAAATGATTTTCCCAAAGCTCAGGTCTGGTCATGCCCCTATATCATCAAGGCAGAATTCATGACTTCAAAGATAACCATGAATATGCCTGAATGGTCCAGAATTGCAGGATATAAGGAATTCTCTAAGTAGAAGGCAGAGGAGTTAAAGCATTTATTGAAACTCAAAAGTAGCAGACCCACAGACCAGTGTCCCCAACTCGACATCCTGGCAAGAACCTTCCAAAACCAGTATGCCCATCTCACAATAGTGACCAGGAGGCCACAGAAAAACATTATGGCAGCAAGCCAAGCCACAATGGTGCTTCCCCTCCCAATGCCAGGGCCCTTCAGCAAGAAGACCACCCATTGGCCTCAAGAACCTGCTCAGCACTCCACAAGGTTCAGTCCCGCTTTTTTTGTAGTGCCTGCTGCGGTCGCCGCCACTTCTGCCGCAATCTCCAAGCTGTGTTCCAGCTAGCTGACTTCTTCCTCTCTCCTTCAGCTCTTAACTGCTCTCACCATCTGCCTCTTAGCTCTGCTCCAACCATTCAGCAAGCTCCTCCCGCCACAGGCTTCATGTCATCACATGGACCAGAACTCAGGCACCTACCATTGGCTCCAGTTCTAGCCACTCCCCCCAGGACCCTAAGAGCCCCGCCACTGAAGCCCACTCAAATGGGCAGGGAAGATTTTCCCATTCACTGGTTGCCTTTACAGCCCCTCCTCCTGGACTCATTAAATTCCATGGCTCCCTGTTACCTTCATGATCAAATATAAAATTCTCCATTTGGCTTTCATAGCCTGTCTCTTTTCTACATTTCAGTTTCATTACACTTTACTCCATTCCATGTAGTCTCTGCTATAGTGACGTCGGTTTTCTTGCCATGCATAAAATTCCATCTTCTGTTTCTGGTGCACTGTCCCTCTGCCTGGAATAAACCCCTTGATTAACACCATTCCTCAGAATGCGAGGCTCAGCTCAAGTGCCACTTCCTACGTGAAGCTTTCCTTGATTTCCCTAGATGCTAGTGTCCTTCCCTCCAATAAGTCTTCTTGTATTGGTTTTGAATATAAATAATAATAGTAATAATAGCTAACATTTAAATACCACTTATTACGTGCCAGGCACTGTGCTAAGTGCTTTACAGTTATTGTCTCATTTGATCCTCACAACAACCCTGGAGATGGGTGCTATTATGATCCCCATTTTACAGATGAAGAAATTGAGGCAAACAGAGGTTTAGTGGCTTGCCCAGGGTCACATGGCTAGTACGGGTTTGAGGTTGGATTTGAATTCAGGTATTTCTGACTCTAGCCCCTGTGCTCTATTCGTTGTACCACTGAGCTATCCAATATGTATGAATTGCTTCTGTTGGCTAAACTGTAAGCTCCCTGAGAACAAGAAATATTTATTTCTGTCTTTGTATCTCCATAGCCAAGCATGGTGTCAGCTCATAGTAGGTGCTTGTTTATCCATGGATCAATACCCACCGGAATGTTTTACTATGGTGAAGAAAACTTCATAGACAAGTCTTTGTAGCACTTTATTATACCTACAGGGTGCTAACAATTCAATGGTATTTAGAATGATACTGTCTTATTCACTCATTGTTTTCTGTGTTTATATTTTGCCTGCCTAATGAGATCGTAACCTATTTGTGGGCTAGAGTCTGTAATATTAATTAAGGTGGGACTTTTTTGCTGTTTTCTCTTTTGTAGCCCTTATTTAATTTAGTGCCCTTGATGAGTCTGGGCTTTGTTTCTTTGATGACCTCCTTGCCTCAAGGGAAAGCCTGGATTGCATGGGTTTGAGAGGCTTTTAGGCCATGTGGGTTTGAGTCCCATGTTTGTGATGCTTTTAGGTCATGTAGGTGAGTCGCATGTTGTGACATCCTTTGATCCTGAAAAGAATATATAAACTCAAGAGGTTGGCATCTTCCCTTGGGGCTCTCAGTCACTGGAAGAGTGGCATGTGACTCAGGGCAAGCCGTCGTTAAGAGATCCCTGGCTTGTCAACCCAGATGTTGATGCTTTCCTGGTAACTATGAATTGTGATTTGGTCTGTTTATATTGTGTATATTTGTAATTTGTTTGTATTTGCTCTGAAGTTTAGGTTACTGGCTTTTCCTCCTGAACTGAGTTATATTTGTATGTTGGATTAAAGTAAGATTGTTAACCCCTTAACATTGCTTTCCTTAGTAAAGCAGATCAAAAGAATCTGTGTTAGCAGCCTTCTGTGTGCTGGTTGTTGTTGGTTTTACACAGTCACAGTAGCTGCTAGCTGAATTGTTGCTACAGGGTCTTGTCTTCCTCTTTTGTCCCACTGTGCCAGTAAGGCAAAATGGGCTT